>VONZ01001617.1:0-117360 GCA_012976165.1 Labeo catla | reverse complement strand
AAAAGAAAGAATGAATGAATGAAATAAAGAAAGGAAAATACAATAGGACAGGAAGAAAGAGAAAAAAACAGGAAGAACAGGAGGAAGTAAAGAAAAAAATAGAAAAAAGAGAGAAAGAAACAGAAAAAGAAAGAAAGAAAAAACAGGAAGAACAGAAAGAAGTAAAGAAACAGAAAAAAGAAAGAAATAGAGAAAAGAAAGAAAGAAAGAAAGAAAAAGAAAATAAAGAAAGGAAAAGAGGACGATAGGACAGAAAGAAAGAAAGAAAGAAAGAAAAAGAAAGAAAGAAAAATAAAAAAAACAGGAAGAAAGAAAGAAAGAAAGAAAGAAAGAAAGAAAGAAAGAAAAATAGAATAAGAAAAAAAATGGTAGAAAATATATTTATGTAAATGTGCTTTGAAGCTAGATTGAGTAAGTATATGTTTGGCCATTTTTTTTTAAATGATTTGAACATATTTGATCTTTTTTCCACATAAACCCGTCAGGAGCGGTTTATGTCATCACCGGGACCAGCGTTTACAGAATTCTTCCTCTGAACAGACTAAAGTACAGCGCCTTCATCATTTGCTGCTGAGAGTTTAAACACACAATGACATTCTCCAGAAACCCAAGTAAAGAGCTCCAGTCATCAGCTCGTGTTCCTCACTAAACTAATGGCTTTCTTCCCTCGGGGTGTGAGAGGCGCTGGAGGTCGAGATGAGGGTGAAGGTTGAGTTCAGACCTCCTCAATTTACCACCAACACCGTTACAACACACACACACACACGGCAGAAACTCATGCTCTTACACAGTATTTCTGTCTGGACATTCGTCTCATCTGAACATCTTTACATCAAGACACATTTACTGGAGAAGCAAAATGACAGAAGATAAGAAGTCTTGTTTTTTTTAAAAATGTATCAAACAGAAGTGAGTTTATCATTAAAACAAGTTCAAATATCTGTCAATGGACTTAGAAAAATCAAAAGTTCTAATTCAGTTTATTTTTCTGAGCCTATTGTCAGATATTTGTTCTGGTTTTAAACATAAACTCCTACCTACACTAAATAATCTTAATTAACTAAATGTATTTTACTGACCCGAACTGATTTTTGAGGTCAGATTTTTTCCCTTGATATTTTGTGTCTTTTCTCATTTTGGATCATAAACATGCATGTAATGTTCGATGACTTAATGTATTCTGGAACATGCATATAAATGATCAATTTGATTATAATGTTTGTAGGTCGATTTGACCCATATATTTCATTATTCATTTTTAATTTTTTTTTTATTTAATTTTTTTCAAAATATATTTTGCTATATTAGTTTCTCAGCTGTCATCTGAGGGTGTTTACATTCACATTAATCGATTTGGCAGATGCTTTTATTCAAAGAAACTGGACTGATGAGTGGGAAATGAACCCAAGATCTTGGCGTTGCGAGTGCCACACTTTGAGTTTCAATTAAATTATTATTATTATTATTATTATTATTATTATATTATTATTATTATTAAATTACACCAAAACATACTATAAAGTATTATAGTGATGAGTAAATGATGACAGGAATCTATACGGCCAAAATATATTTTTGTGGCCAACATATTTTAAATAAATATATCTTAATGAAATATTAATAATTAATATTTTTTTTAATTATTAATATTTTGGAAATAGAAAATACATTTACTTTCGACCAAAATATATTTCAAAATGTATCTAAATTTTAAGATTTACAGTCTTAAATATGCTTTGAAAAATATAGACTTATTTAATTTTTAAAATATATTTTCAAAAATATACAAAGAAATTGCAAAAAATATATTAATGCTAAATTTTGAAATATATTATAGCAAATATACGTTTTAGCTTGTTTTGCATTTTGAAATATATCTTAAAAATATTAGAAGACATATTTTGTTGCTTTATGGGGAAACAGGTAAAGAAAAGGTGTTTTGACCCACAGAAGACCTTGAGACGGAACAGACAGATGTGTGACGCCTTCAGCGGAGTCTGTCTGAACACGTGAAGAGCAGCGTTTACGGCTGCGAGCGTCTCGTCTGTAAACGCCTGCGGTCGCTCAACAAGACTCACACACGCGTGTGAAATACTAGTGAACAGTGTGAGACCTCAGCTCTAACACACACTCCTTTAAAACCTTCACTAACGTCTCAGCGGTTTCTCCCACACAACCATGAGGAGAAATGGAGAACAAATGGAGATTTACACTACGAATCAGTATTTCACTAGAGAACGATTCATGACTCACATTGGAGAATCACATGCAACTTTAGCTCTGTTTTATTCACTATCATCATTTCTATGTCATTTCTATCACACAGTTTTCAGATCAGACACAATATTAAAAAAAGTACTCAAGCTAAAGTCACGTCACGCTCCATTTTTAGATTCATGTGTGTGAGATTCATTCAACTGGAGCTTGATTCACGAATCACACGGCCGTTTCTACACATCTTTATCTTCTCAACCACAAACACGCTCGTTCTGTCATCAGAACAGAAGAAATAAACAGAAAAAGAAGAAAGAAAGAAAGAAAGAAAGAAAAACGAAAGGCAGAAGGAAAGAAACAGAAAAAAAAGAATGAAAGAAATAGACAGAAAAAGAAAGAAAGAACAGGAAGAAAGAAAGCAAGAAAGCAAGAAAGAAAGAAAGAAAGAAAGAAAGAAAGAACCGGAAGGAAGAAAGAAAGAAACTGAAAAGAAAGAAGAAAGAAAGAAAGAAAGAACAGGAAGGAAGAACAAAAGAAATAAACAGAAAAAGAAGAAAGAAAGAAAGAAAAACGAAAGACAGAAGGAAAGAAACAGAAAAAGAAGAACGAAAGAAATAGACAGAAAAAGAAAGAAAGAACAGGAAGGAAGAAAAAAGAAATAAACTGAGAAAGAAAAATGAAAGAAAAAAGAAACAGAAAAAGAAGAAAGAAAGAAAGAACAGGAAGGAAGAAAGAAAGAAATAAACTGAAAAAGAAAGATGAAAGAAAAAAGAAAGAAAGAAAAAGAAGAAAGAAAGAAAGAAAGAAAGAAAGAAAAACGAAAGAGAAGGAAAGAAAGAAAAAGAAGTACAAAAGAAATAGACAGAAAAAGAGAAAGAACAGGAAGGAAGGAAGGAAGAAAGAAAAAAGATAAAAAAGAAAAAACAGGAAGGAAGAAAGAAAGAAATAAACAAAGAAAGAAAAAAAGAACAGGAAGGAAGGAAGAAAGAAAGAAACTGAAAAAGAAAGAAGAAAGAAAGAAAAAGTAAGAAACAGAAGAAAGAAAGAAAGAAAGAAAATGAAAGAACAGTAAGAAAGAAAAAGAAGGAAGAAAGAAAGAAAGAACAGGAAGAAAAAAGAAATAAATTGAGAAAGAAAGAAAGAACAGTAAGAAAGAGAAAAAGGAGGAAGAAAGAAACAAACAAACAAAAAGAAAAAGAAACAGAAAAAGAAGAAAGAAACAAACAAACAAAAAGAAAGAAAGAAAGAAAGAAAGAAAGAAAGAAAGAAAGAAAAAGAAGAAAAGAAAAATAAGGAAGAAAGAAAGAAAGAAAAAGAAAGAAAGAAAAATGAGGAAGAAAGAAAGATAAGAAAGAGAATAAAGAAAGGAAGATTAGGAGAGGAAGGAATGAAGGAATGGATGATGATTCTCATTCTCAGCTCATGTTGGTGTACTGTATGAACTTTCAAGGCTGTTTAAAGTTATTCCAGCGGTGACCGGTTGCATAAACTGCTCAGACTGGTCTTAGTAAGTTAGTCATGTCATGTTTGTTCTTCCACTAAAGTTACAGGAAACTTCAGTGAGTCCAGCATTCACAACGACAACGTGAACTCACGGCGCTGGGCTCGTCCTCCTCCAGGACCTGCAGCTGCAGCTGGATTTCTCGCAGACGTCTCTCTGTGTCTCCTGTGTTTTCCTGCAGACTCTCCTACAGCACAAGACACTCGTCTGAACACAAACACACAATTCAACTGATGTTTCAGACATGCAGGATGTTAGTGAAAGCAGCCTGGAGTCTGTGTTCAGCTGACCAGACCATCAGAACTTGAAAAACAAAGCGAGAGCCTTCGATAAAATCATCCGTCAAATGCATAAATAGAAACTCCAGAACACAAATCACATTCACTGATAGACGTCACACAACACTGTAAAATGAAATGCACAAGTATAAAAAAAACATATCATCACGATCATCGTTTATATTTTTGTCTGATATTTATATCCGTGAGACATACGTTTATGAACGTATAAATATTTGACGAGCCCGTAAAAACCGCATGTAATATAATTAGACAAATTGTAAATGGTAATGTCTGATGTCACTTCCTGTTTTTTCTTTTTGACTGACATCTTCTCATAACGAGTTTGTACGAATAAGTGTTACTTCAGAATCACTGAGATACTATTATAGTTTTTATTAATATATTGAATTCATTTTTTTTACTTTTATATTTTCCATTTTCATTTTATTTAAAGTTTTATTCATTTTGCTGCTTTTTTTTCCATTTTAGTTTTTAATTTAAAAAAAAAAAATTATTTTCAATGTTTTTCTTTTCATTTTAAAATGTTCAATTTTAGTATTTCTATTTTATTAACATTAACATCTAATTAAACAAATAAACAAACAATAAATAAATGAATGGATAAATTTTGTAACAAAAACAGTTGCTTTTACGGTTTTAGTTTTGGTGAACTATAATAACAGCTGCGGTTCTTCTGTTCTCTGTATGTATATAGGAATGCAGTGAAATGCATGATGGGATCTAAACAAACACGCTGGATTCAAAGGATCGTGACTAAGTGGCTCATTCTCATGCTTGTTTACTGGCTCTCACGACCACTAAATACACGTTTGTTTTTGAAATGACCGTTCTCACGTGACGTTTGACCACCGTCCATCACGAAGCTCAGAATGACAGCACTTTGTGTCTGTTCAGCGTTATGAGTTTGAGTCATTGTGCATCATTCTGCTCTGTCAGATTCCAGGCAAGCACTATTTTGGGTTTGACAAACTGAACTGAATCTTTTATGACTGACTGTGTTGTTTGACCACAATATATACACTTACAAATGTTACTATATTTACTACGGTGAGACTCCACTGACATCCAACCGCTCACAGCACAGCTGAAATCATTCACATCCTAAACAACAATTCACCTTCACTAAAATGACTAAAACTAGAACTGAAACTAGAACTGAAATAAAAAAAAAAAAACATTTTGTTTATGTACTTATAAACAAAAACTTATAAAATGGCAAAAGCACATAGTGAAAATGCCTCAGTTTTAACAACAATTTTAAATTAAAACTAAAAACAACAATACAAGCCAATTCAAAAAATGTTAAAATAGTATATAAACACTAGTAAAGCAGCACTGATATGTAAATGTTCATTTCCAGAAGTCTTCCTGAAAGCTGTGTAACGTTCCTGCTGGAAACTGGCGTCTCTCTTATAAAAACAGAGACTGAATGAGTCACAGAGAGTCAGAGGAGCTCTGGACGTTCGGTCAATGCCACGTGGAAACAGGAACCGAGCCAGACTTTCCCTGAGCAGCCCCATCATGAGAACCACTGCAGCCAGAACACACACACACCACACCAGACCACACCGGACCGGACCAACAACACAGCAGACCAGGATTAACACACCAAACCAGACCAGACCAGGACAAATACTTCAGACCACACCAGACCAGACCTGGACTAACCACACACACCAGACCAGGACAAACACAGAAGACCAGACCAGGATTAGGACAAACTCAGACCAGACCTGGACTAACCACACCAGACCAGGGACAAATACAATTCATACCAGACCACGCTGGACCAGGACTAACACCAGACAGACCTGACTAACCAACACCCAGACCAGGGACAAACACCAGCAGACCAGACCACTTGACAAACCAGACCAGACCTGGACCAATACACACACCAGACCAGGACAAATACACCATACCAGACCACACTGGACCAGGATCTAACACCAGACCAGACCTGGACTAACACACTACACCAGACCACACCGGACCGGACCAACACCACAGCAGACCAGGATTAACACACCAGACCAGACCACACCGGACTGGACTGACTAGGACAAACACTTCAGGACTTCACAGACTGACCTGCAATCCACACATCAGACCAGACAAACACTAGCAGTAACAGACCAGATTAGTCCAAACCAGACCAGACCTGGACCAACACACACACCAGACCAGGACAATACACAGACCAGGCCAGACCTCTAACCACACACCGACAGGCTAGATCAGACCACGTTGGACCAGCTAACACCAGACCAGACCTCTAGACACAGACCTGGACTAACATGTCACACCAGACCACACCAGACCGGACCAACACCACAGCAAACCAGGATTAATACACCAGACCAGACTCACACCAGGACCTGGACCTTGACTAACCACACACATCAGACCAGGACAAACACAGCAGACCAGACCAGATTAGTCCAAACCAAGACCAGACCTAGACTTGGAACAACAACACACACACCAGACCAGGACTAACACACCGGACCTCGGCCACATCTGGACCAGACCTGGCTACCACCAGACCAGACCTGGACTAACATGTCACACCAGACCACACCAGGACTACCAGACCACCAGACAGGACAACACACCTAGACCAGACCACACGGACCGGGACTAGACTAGGACAAACCTTCAGACTACACCAGACCTGGACTTGACTAACTACACATCAGACCAACAAACACAGCAGACCAGACCAGATATAGTCCAAACCAGACTCAGACCTGAAACACACCACACCCCACCAGACCAGACCTGAACTAACACACACACCAGACCAGACCAGACAGAACAAGACTTCATCATAGACACACACACTAATGCTTTAACCACAGAGTAACTCACGCTCTCACATTCCTGCAGTATTAGAGAGGAAAGCAGCAGATCAGAAGCACATGAATCAATGTTACACCTTCACTCAAAAAGAGAGAAATGCAGCTTCAGCGTCCGACTCGCAGACAGCAGATTTTGTTGGGACTCGGTCCAGTCGCTGAACACATGACAACAGAACAACAACATCAGAACAAAACACGACTGTCAACTCCGATCGCGGGCTGAATGCAACGAGCAGAGCCAAATGTGAGTCACAAATACTGTTGATAACGGCTCTACTGAACGCTCCAGCATCTCTGACCCACATTTCCCAGCTGGGACCAATCTCTGATGTTATTACTGATTAGACACAGTCTGCTGAGAGTCAGCGCTGCATCCATCAGATCACACACAAACACATCCAGATCTCTGACAGCAGCTTCTCAAAACATCAGGCCACTTCACCAGAACTTCACACTCCTATGATCATGCTATATTACGCAAACGCATTTCTCAACTCCATTTTGAGTTTTTAGACATCATGGTGGTACATAAACACACAAACAAACAGATAGCGGATAACACGCTTCTATGAGAACCATTATACATAATGCATTATAAAGGTATTCATGATGTACTCTGTATCTTTTCATAAATAATTATAACACCAGACCACACCAGACCAACAAAGACCTGGACTAACACACACACACACACACACACACACACACACATGTTTGTTTTTGTGAATTCTGGGGACTTTCCACAGACTTCTATAGTTTTTATACTGACTAAACGATATTGTCTATCTCCTAACCCAACCCTAACCCTAAACCTACACCTTACAGGAAACATGTTTGCATCGTTACATTTTCAGATAAACACCATTTACTGTTTTTAATCATTTTTAACATTGTGGGGACCACAAGACCTGGATTAACACACACTATAGACCAGACCACACCGGACCAGACCACACAAGGACAAACACTCCAGACCATGACTCACACACCAGACCAGACCAGACCTTGACTAATACATAAATGACCAGGACAAACACACCAGGCCAGACTACACCCCCAGACCTTTACCAGACCACCAGACCACAGACCAGCCACTACAAACAGACCAGGACAAACACACCAGACCACAGATCAGACCAGACCAGAACCCAGACCTGACCACACTGACCAGACCAGACCTGGACTACAACCAGGACAAACACAACCAACCAGACCAAGACCCAGACCAGACCACACCACACCGGACCAGACCAGACCAGGACTAATACCAGACCAGGCCTGGACTAACACACCACACCAGACCAAACTAACACAGACCAGGACCACACCAGACCAGACCAGGACTAACACCACCAGACCAGACCGGACTAACACCAGACCAGACCAGACCAGGACTCACACTGAGACCCGACCAGACCTGGACCACACCACCAGACCAGGACTAACACAGACCAGAGACCAGACCAGGACTAACACCAGACCAGGCCTAGACTAACACACATCACACAGACCACACCAGATCCAGACCAGACCAGAACTAACAGACCAGACCTGACCACACGGACCAGACCAGACCTGGACTAAAACACACAAATCAGACCAGGACAAACACACCAGACCAGACCACAACTAACAGACCAGACCTGACCACACCGGACCAGACCAGACCAGGACTAATACCAGACCAGGCCTGGACTAACACACCACACCAGAACAAAACTAACAGACCAGACCTGACCACACCAGACCAGACCAGGACTAATACCAGACCAGGCCTGGACTAACACACCACACCAGACCAAAACTAACAGACCAGACTTGACCACACCAGACCAGACCAGGACTAACACCAAACCAGACCAGACCAGGACTCACACTGCACCAGACCAGACCAGACCTGGACTAACACAACAAAAAGACCAGGACAAACACACCAGACCACACTGGAACTGAAGTTTTGTTTGTAATGATTTTTTAATGCATTATACTCTTTAAAGGTATAACAGCATAACAGTGTATTATAATGTGTTATAACTGTGCTTATAATTATTAATGAATTCATTTGATGCATAATTTATGCATTAAAAGTACTTTTAAAATACATTATATACAAAGGCTTTAAGTAAAGCATTAGTGAATGTCAAGTAATAATAAAAATGAAGATAAAGTTTATTAAAACAGTTCTTTAAAAAGAATATCACACCAAATCATAATTATAAACAATAAACCTCTGTTGTTTGAAAAAAAAAGGTTTATGCATTTGATCGCTACTGTTTACTGTTTGATAATAAATGTATATGAAATCATAAAACACAGATAAATTAATAAAAAAAAAAAACTATTTAATACAGGGCACTATAATTGTTAAAATATACATACATTATTAAATTGCCAAAGTTTTATCATTCCAACTGGTAAGACATTATTAAGTTACATTTTTGAAGATTTAGTTTAAAAAAAGATTATTAAAATTTAAAGAACCCATTAAAACAGGATCTTGAAAAAATTTAAATGGAATATAGAATTTGGAAAAAAAAATGAGGGAGTTTAAAGACGGTCGGATCTGGGATACAGAGCGAGTGATGAGAGAGTTCACAAACAAATGGTTTTAATCAGATGTCACTTTCATTCTGTTTGTGCAGCAAAAGTGTAATGACATTCATTAGGAAGCAAAACAGAAAAACACTGCGTGACTCCGAGACCGAAACGGCGCAGCGGCAGATGAAATCTCGAGCCTATAAAATACTCCTGCAATGACTGAATGCTGGAGTCGCACCGGAGCCGCTCACGCTGAACCCGTTCCAGGACCGGCGTCAATGGGAAAGAGTTTCAAACTGCTCCCAGGACGCATAAGACGAGAAATGAACCTCAATATTTCATTATTTATGACACTTCTCCAGCCTCAGTGAAGGCTGTTGGCCTGATGAAGACACAAGCTTCTGTTACAGACGCTCATAATGAGCACATTCAAACCATACGGCGATGATTCATCGATTCACTGAGTAAAACAGCTGGTCAAATGTCAAAGAACATCATGATTCAGACCAAACTGATGTCTGCTTGCTACCGGACTTGTGCTAAATTGATCCACAAACAACTTCGGTGATCCATAAAACCATTCTGGACAGAAACCAGCTCTGCTAAAGAACAGGAGAGATCAGTACCTGCGACGGGCTCCGCACAGACAGGAAGTCCTGCACAGGAAGTAGCAGCTGCAGTCTGGAGTCAATATGATGGAGACTGTGGCGTTCAGAGGGTTCAGGACTGAAAGCTTCACCAACTGACAGAGACGACGAGACCACCTGAAAACCAGACGAGAAATAACACACGCAACAATGAATTCTGTCATCGCTTACTGAATTATATTAAAAGACCTTTTTAAAATCTCAATCAGAGACAGAAGGCATGGAGTGTGAAACAGAGTCTGAGTCTTTGTAAATTCATTATACAGTAGCTTCATAAGGTTAAACAAAGTTCAACATGACTGAAAGACTATCATTTGGAAGCTGAGCAGTATTTCTCAATAACATTTATTATCTGAGGCAATAAACATCAGCAGGCCTCTGTCACAGATTTCATGCTGTTTTGCAGAAGCGCTCACAAGAAAATAAAGCCCAGCGGTTTTCCTGCACCTGGTATTTGCTCTTGGACTTCACACAATATCCTGATTGCTTCTCGCGGACGCTCGGCCAAAGATCCCTTTAAAGCCAAATATCTAAGTCTTGACTAATATCCTTCTGTTTCCCAATGAGCGAATCTCCCATCAGGCCGAGCGGCGAGCGCTGAGGTCAGAGGTAGGCGAGGGTGAGGTAAGGGTTGACGTGTTGCCCGCGTGCAGCTAAGACTGATGGGTGATTAAAGGACTCAATATAATGACTGTGAGCTCATAGAGCCGCCGTCCCGCACTGGAATATGAACATATAGCTCCAGATAATAATAACAAACCTTACTGCACGACACACATGGAGGTTATAACAGTGTTTTTTAGTATCATTGAGAGTTATGTTTATGTTCTGCTTCCATGTTAATTTTAGTGAAAGTTTTGGTAATTTTGCTGTTATTAGTTTTTATTGTTTTTAAATGTCTATATAGTCTTTATTTTTATGTCAGTTTTAGTTGTAACTTATTTTTGTTCATCAAGTAACGAACATGCTTAAAACAAACATTTTTTATGGTTTTAGTTTTAGTTCACTATAATAACCCTGGGTTATAAACTACGACAGCATTTTAGTGCTATGTTAAAAAAAAAAGTCATAATACTTTGAGAAAAGTCAAAATACGACGAGTATAAAAGTCAAAATATTTCAAGAATAAAGTAAAAATACTACGAGAATAAAGTAAAAAATACTACAAGAATACAGTCAAAATACAACAAGAATAAATTTGAAATACTATGAGAATAAAGTAAAAATACTACGAGAATAAAGTAAAAATACTACAAGAATACAGTCAAAATATTTCAAGAATAAAGTTGAAATACTATGAGAATAAAGTAAAAATAGTACAAATATAAAGTCAAAATATTTCAAGAATAAAGTTGAAATAGTATGAGAATAAAGTAAAAATACTATGAGAATAAATTTTGAAATACGAAAATGAAGTCAAAATATTTCAGAAATAAAGTCAAAATACTACGAGAATAAAGTCTAATTACTATGAGAATAAAGTCAAAACATTTCAAGAATAAAGTCAAAATATTTCTAGAATAAAGTTGAAATATTTCGAGAATAAAATCTAAATATAATTAAATTGTATATTGTATATTGTAATTGTAAATTGAGAATAAAATTAAATTGTAGAAACGAAATTTATAATATTTTGAGAGTATTAGCAGAAATCATACCATGTGTCATACTTGCGGGGACAGTATGCTTGGAAATAATATTTAAACTTTATTCACGTAATTTTGACTTTATTTTCAAAATATTTTGACTTTATTTTCGACTTATTATTTTATGACTTTAATCTAATAATCTTAGAATTTTTTTTTAACGTGGCACTCAAATGCTGACGTAATAAACAGATGAATGATCTAAATAATCTTGTACTTGAACAAAATACAAATCATAAATAAACCTATACCATCCACACTTGCAGCCAAATGTTTGAAATAATTAAATGTTTTTGAAAGAAGTCTCTTCTGCGCACAGAGGCTGCATTTATTTGATAAAAGATACAGTAAAAACAATGAAATATTATTATGATTTAAAACAGCTGTTTTCTATGTGAATGTCTTTTAAAATGTAATTGATCGCTGTGATCAAAGCTGAATTTTCAGCATCATTACTCATTTCTCCAGTTGATCAAGTGGTTAAATATACACAAAGAAGACAAGACCAATTGCAATTCACCACGCAAATGAATTATGATGATGTTTCGACTGCCAAACATTCAATCAAAATCAATGGAGGTTCTTCTTAAAGCATTCACAACGACATTAACAGGGCTGAAATCAGTTTCTGGACATTATGTGCTCATGATGAAGTAATTCAGTAATGCACGTTTGAGGGATATCAGCGCAAACACTAATAACACGATACTCTGGCGCTCACATGAGCAGCATCTACTTATTTCCATCGGCTCGTTCCAGAAGCGCATGTGTGAGAATACGAGGAGATCAAAACCAAGGTAACGGCTGACAGAAGCCCCGGCCCGACACAGAGCGCTCTTTGTTCAGCCATCAGAATCGATTTCCCCAGCTCTGCCTCCTCTGGCACGGAGGACGCTTTCAGGGCAGGAGCAAGAGGGTTCCGTCAAGCTCCAGTTCATTGCCAGAAGCACCTTCAACTGCACATTTTGTGGGCTAAACGTGCACATTATGTGAGAGCGAGTCTCTCTTAAAGAAGAATGAGAACAGCAGCGGTCAGCAGTTCACTGCTGCATACGAAGATAGAAACAATGAGTTTCTAGTTTCTGTGCAGTTCATTTACAGTTTGTTTGCTCGAGTATATACGATGCATGGTGGATACTGTGAGAATTCCAGCATCAAAACTGCATTATATAAGACGCACGCAACGCTGTGCGGATATTGAGTGAACTGTGTAACGTTTGTTCTTCTAATGAAATGTATTTGTTGATAAGTAAATGGTTTATTTTGTGTTGATCATTTCCAGTAATGGCTGTGTACGGTACCGCGTCGGGCTGTTGATACACACCAATCAGTGTTTCTCCAGAAAAACAATCATCTGGCTCTGAACAAATAAGTCAAAATAAGCAGTTTACACAGCGCTGGATCAAACACAGAAGAACTACAGCGATTAATAACGAGGTGATGTAGAGCGACGGCAGACGGTGGAGATTCCGACATCTGAAGGGAAGCGGTCCGTCATACTTTAATGTGCTTTGGCCTTCGATGCTGGTGACCCTTAAAACATGACCGTATGATGGAAATAAGCCCAACAACGCCCTCCACATCATCTATCTATATTTAAAAACTACTAAAGTCATAATGGGCAGGCAGAGCAACACTGACCCAGATGATTTACCTAAAACACCATTAACTGCTGCGGACCAACATGACCAACACGAAAATTAAAAATCGAATTGCTTATCGGCTCACAATTCTGGCTGTTTTTCTCAGTTTATTACACACAGCTCTGCTTTTCCAGAGTTTATCTATCCATTTTTATTTTTTTTCTTGGAATTCCAAGTTTCTCTCACAATTTTTACAATTTTTTTCCCCTCAGAACTCCAAGTTCCTCTTACATTTTCCCCTCAGAATTTCAAGTTTATCTCACAATTTTTATTTCTTTTCTCAGAATTCCAAGTTTCTTAGACAATTTTTACCTTTTTTCTCAGAATTTTAAGTTTCTCCCACAATTTTTATGTTTTCCCCCTCAGAATTACAAGTTTATCTAACCATTTTCATTTTTTTTTCTTGGAATTCCAAGTTTCGCTCACAATTTTTATTTTCTTTTTTCTCTGAATTCAAAGTTTACTTAACATTTTTTCCCTCAGAATTCCAAGTTTCTCCCAATTTTAACTTTTTTCTGCATAATTCCAAGTTTATCTCACAATTTTTTACTTTTTTCTCCTCAGAATTCCAAGTTTACCTAACAATTTTATTCTCAGAATTCCAAGTTTCTTAAACAATTTTACTATTTTTCTCAGAATTTTAAGTTTCTCTCACAATTTTTACTTTTTTCCCTCAGAATTACAAGTTTATCTAACCATTTTAATTTTTTTTTTCTTGGAATTCCAAGTTTAGCTAACAATTTTTTAATTTTTTTCTTGGAATTCCAAGTTTCGCTCACAATTTTTATTTTCTTTTTTCTCTGAATTCAAAGTTTACTTAACATTTTTTCCCTCAGAATTCCAAGTTTCTCCCAATTTTAACTTTTTTCTGCATAATTCCAAGTTTATCTCACAATTTTTTACTTTTTTCTCCTCAGAATTCCAAGTTTACCTAACAATTTTATTCTCAGAATTCCAAGTTTCTTAAACAATTTTACTATTTTTCTCAGAATTTTAAGTTTCTCTCACAATTTTTACTTTTTCCCCTCAGAATTACAAGTTTATCTAACCATTTTCATTTTTTTTTTCTTGGAATTCCAAGTTTCTCTCACAATTTTTACCATTTTTCCTCCTCAGAACTCCAAGCTCCTCTAACTTTTTTTCCTCGAAATTCCACGTTTATCTAACAATTTTTTTTCTTGGATTCCAAGTCTCTCTCACAATTTATACTTTTTTTTCTCTCAGAATGCCAAGTTTATCTAACAATTTTATTCTCAGAATTCCAAGTTTCTTAAACAATTTTTACCTTTTTATTTAGAATTCCAAGTTTCTCTCAGTTTTTTTTTTCTCAGTATTCCAAGTTTACCTAACAATTTTTACTTTTTTTTTGGAATTCCAAGTTTCTCTCACAATTTTTATTTTCTTGTTTCTCTGAATTCCAAGTTTACTTAACATTTGTTACCCTCAGAATTCCAAGTTTATCTCATAATTATTTACTTTTTTCTCCTCAGAATTCCAAATTTCTCTCACAATTTGTATTTTTTCTTCAGAAAAGTTTATCTATTTTTATTTTTCTCAAAATTCCAAGTTTATTTAAAACATTTACGTTTTTCCTCGTAATTCCAAGTTTATGTAACACAGTCCCAACTTTTTTCTCATAACTCTGGATCTTTCTCAGAATTCATAGTTTATATCTCACAGCTCTTTTTCACAGTTTTTTTCTGCCAATGAGGTACTTGCAACATTTTTGAAACATCTCACAATTCTGAGAAGAAAATTTCATGTAGTTAATATACAGAATAGAAAAAAAAATATAGAATAGAGAATATATAATATATAGACTACAGAAAAAGAAGTTTATATATAATTCTAAACTCACAATTGCAAGTTAACCTCTCACTATTCTGACTTTGCAAGTACAAACTGTGAAAAATAACATCCAAAATGTGAGATATAAACTAAGAATTGAAAGAAAAACAGTCAAAATTGTGAGATTAAAAGTCACAATCTTCCATAGGAATATCAGTACACCTGCTTCAAGATCATTTTTGATAAATACCTAAACGTTAACAACTAAACATTATTCCATTTATGCAAGAATAAAATCCATTCAGATTTTATTTACAGAACAATCATGCAGTTCAGCTTATAAGACACTTAACGTTCAGTAATATTATTGATTTGACTGCACTGACACTGTCAGATGAGAACAAGACTTGAACCGAATTGATCTGAATAATGACTCTCTTGTCTTCTGTAGAGCTACTTTACAGCTGAAACTGGTGGATTTTACAACATTAACACCTGCTTATTTCTGTAAAGCTGCTTTGAAATGATCTGTATTGTGCTAAGCGCTATAGTAACTAATGTTTCTCAACCTGTGGGATGATTTACTAGTAGACTGATCCCACTGTGAGTCTCAGTCTGTCGGGTCAAAGAGTCAAACACAAGCAGAGAGACTTTCATTATGCCAGAGGCTCCTGAGTCCAAAAGTCATCAAACATCTCCTGACCATCGACAAGCTCCTGCAATAACAGGAAGTTTCCGTCGGACCTGTGAGGTCGATCCAAACATCTGCGGTCCTGTTCGGCTTCCGCACGCAATTACAGAAATTGGTTTGCAAAGGAAAGAAGGACTTTCTAACTGTAAAGGCCAATTCCTGTGGCGGTGAGATGAGAATCAGATGAAAAGAGCTCGTAAACACCGGCAGAATGAAGAATAACGAGTGACTTAAGACACACCGAAACCTGACTAACGCTTCAACTCACAGCTGAGGATCAGGTGCTCTCTTTCACTGACTATTCACGACACTTTTTCTTTAAACGATTACAAACTGTCAGTCACAACATCTGAATCTGAATCTCACAGTGAGTGACAGAGAAGTGAGTCATTAAATGAAGTGTAATATTGAGTGTTAGAGGACTGATCACTAGTACTACTGATGACTAACTCCACTAATATGTGTGTATATGTGTATGACATACCTGCGGTTCAGTTAGCAGGTCACTGTCATCCAGTTCTTCCTCTAGATCTTTCAGCAGTTCCTCTATTCTCTCTTTCTCCTGTTGCGTGAGCAGAAACGAGTTTCCTGTCGCTCCTGCGAGCTGAACAATCACAAACACCTTCAATCAAATGATCAAACATTTGCTTTATGATCCAATCCCTGCTAAAACCCAAGCATTTCTTTCTTGTTTTCCAGCACAAATGTCTAAAGATGCTTAAATCAACATACATTTACTAGAAATACATTATGATAATATATAAGAAGTTGGGTTTTATGAGAAATTGGTTCAAATAAAATGAGTTCATGATTAAAACACAAACAAATATCTGCCAGTGGGCTCAGAAAAACACACTTAATTTAAAAGGAAAACAAGTTTCCATTTCCCATTGGCAGATATTTGTTCTTGTTTTAATCATAAACTCATTTTATTTTCATAAAACTTCTTATTTTCATTTTGCATCTCAAGTAAACGTATCTTGATTTAAGGATGTTTAGATATTTGTACTGGAAAACAAGACAGAAATACAGAGGAGGATATATTAATTTATTTGCAGTGCATGAATAAAGACTTTTTAAAACTCACATAAACTCTAACATACAATTGCTGTAGATGCGAAATGATAAGGTAATAAGTCTTGTTTCGTCAGAAATTGATCAAAATGAAGTGAGTTGATGACTTAAACAAGAACAAATATCTGCCAGTGGGGTCAAAAATAAACTTGTTTTCCTTCTGAATTCATTTGTTTTTTCTGGCCCCATTGGCAGATATTTGTTTGCGCTTCAAGCATAAACTCAATTTGTTTTGGTCAAATTTGGTCAAATCTTCTTATCTGATGTTCTTGTGCATCTCCAGTAAATTTAGGAAATGTTTAAATATTTGTACTGGAAAATAAGTCATAATTACTGATGAAGAACATCAGTTTCTGCAATGCAGCTGAAACCAATTTCGCAGGAAAATAGAGCAGTTTAAAATTAAACATTACACTAATATTCCATTCTGTCCTTGAATGAATGGATATCTTTCCATGTTTAAAGACCCCATGGAATACAATTGTGAGTTTTGCACATTTCCAGGGAAAACAGACCAAAATTTTCGATGACATCACTGGGTGCTTTCAGGCCAATCAGATGCTCTGTAGAAAGAGCACGCTCCTCCTCCCAAAACCACCTGACTCTGAGCATCAATATGACATTCAGGCCATCTAAAAACCAACGGGACGAGCTCTTCAATAAACCGTACTCCAGCAGGGGTGAGAAAACCACGGCTCTTGCCAGCATTCTTCACCCACATGTTCAGTCATATGGCTCTAATCGGCCTGACGTGACCTCGACATACCTCAATATTTCTCTTGACAAAGTCTTGTCTGCGCTTGCTGCGAGCAGCTCCTCGCTGTCTGCCGTCTGCCGGCTGATCCTCCATCACCTGCTGACCCGCGTGTTCTGCTCACACACACACACACACACACACAGGAGTGAGTGCTGAAGATGTAAGTGACTGGCAGAAGAGCTTATTCAACACTGAAACATCCTGCTATTAAAGCATGATTCATGACATCAGGACGCCCTCTAGTGACACTCTACAGATAAAACAACATTATCAATAATAAAAAAAAACACCATGAAAAGAGATACATACACATCATATTTCAGCATAACATCATAATCACATATTGTCATCATGACATATGCCTACAATCACACTTTATAAAACTACTACATCATTTAAATAAAGTAGCTTTTTTGCATTAAAGTAATACAAATTTGGAGGGAAATCTACTTAAAGTAGTTTGTTTTTATAGGGCTTTATAATTAAACTGAATTGATCTAAATTATTTGACTTACAATATTGCCTTCTGTAGAGCTATTTTACAGCTAAAACTGAATTTGTTTCATAATTCTATTTCTTTAAAGCTGCTTTGAAATGATTTGTATTATATAAAGCGCTTTAGAAATAAATGATTTGACTGACTTGTCACAATAATGCAAATAAAAAACTAAATTAGCTGTCATATTCCTTATAAAACATACAATTAATTTCTTTAGATTCCTCTTTTTAAGTTATAATTGAATCTACTGATTTTTAATGCAAAGCTGCTTTGAATAAATTTATATTAATTGTATAAAGCACTATATATTAAATATTGACTTAAACTGACTTGATTTAATAGTGAAATATGAGCTGTGAATGTCCTTGTCATTTTTATAAAATTAAGTTGAAAATCTTAACAAGCGATGTCGACTTTGGAAACTATATTTCTCATCTTAAATATGAAGAGGTCAAACAACAGATTCACGATTTCATCCACATTTCACAAAAAGCTTATGGACGTAATTATAATATCAGTCAGACACTGAAGTGAGTTGCTGTTTTTGTCTCTTCTGAGGAAGATTCATTCACTTGTTTGCCAATGAAACGCACAGACACATTTGGATCAGATTTATTCATATTCATCTGATCTCATTTTGTAAATGCCTTTTCTTTCTGTTTTAAAGATGTGTTCTTTGGATTGTTTGACTACTAAAAATATAGGAAAATATAATTTCATTAATTTGTTTCCTGCTAGCTAAATTTCACATACATAAACTAAACTTTGGGCAGCTGTGGCCTAATGGTTAGGGAGTCGGGCTTGTAACCAAAAAAGGTTGCGGGTTCGAGTCCCAGGTCCGGCAGGGATTGAAGGTGGTGGGAGTGAATAACCAGCGCTCTCTCCACCCTCAATACCACGACTGAGGTGAGTCCCTTGAGCAAGGCACCGAACCCCCAACTGCTCCCCGGGCGCCGCAGCGATAGCAATATGGCTGCCCACTGCTCCGGGTGTGTGTTCATGGTGTGTGTGCGCGTGTTTGTTCACTACTCACTACTGTGTGTGTGCACTTGGATGGGTTAAATGCAGAGCACAAATTCCGAGTATGGGTCACCATACTTGACCACATGTCACGTCCTTTCCTTCCTTTCCTAAAATCCTCCTCTAAACCTCTCTTTATTCAGAGTTGATCTAGACAAGTACATGGAAACTATACAAAGTTCTGTTCATCCTAAGAAACTGTATCTCTATAGTCATCTAATGTGTAAATGTATTGCTTTTTTGTTTAGTTTGGCAACACATGATTACTATAGTTAAACCATGGTAACCACATATTAACCATGTATTTGCTACAATAGCCATAGTAACCCTAACCCTAACCATGGTATTTGTAGTAAAACTGTGGTTATACAAAAAACATGGTTTTTCTACACTTTTACTACAGTAAAACCATGGTTAATTTTCTTAAGGGATTTGTATTTGTGTATACTTTGCTTCTTATTTGTGTTGTTTTTACTGTCTACTGTTTAATAAAAAAAAATCAGAAAACAAGATTTGCTAACACGCACCGAAGTCCGGATCTGAATCAAATGATTCGCGATCCGCACTGGAAAATCCCGTTCTAAATAATGATTCGCGAACCATCATTTCAGATAATGACTCGGAGCGCGGATCACGAATCAATCAATTTGCGAAATGATTCGCGCACACGCTTCACAGCATAAAAAAAACGCTTCACAGCATAGATATGTACTATGCAGCTCCAAAGTAATTCAAATGATTCGCGATCCGTTTCTTTAAAAGTTCCGATCTATATCGAATGATTCGCGAATCCGCTCCGAAGTCCTGATCTGACTCTGAATCAAATGATTCCGCGATATGCGCTCCGAAGTTACGAACTGAATTAAATGAATCGCGAACCCGCACCGAAGTTCCGGTTTGAATCAAATGAGTCGCGAACCCGCTCCAAAGTTCCGATCCGATCTAAATCAAATGATTCGCGATCAGCGCTCCAAAATCTCGACCAGAATAATGATTCACGAACCATCATTATAGATAAAGACTCATTCAATTTGCGAAATGATTCACGATCCGCAATTTGAAGTCCCGATTTGAATCAAATTATTCGTGATATGCGATCCGATTGGAGCGCTTCGAAACAGTGAATCATTTTGCGACGCAATGGTTCAATTGATTCGGAGTTTTGAAAAGCTCCGTTTCACTCATCACTATATGTGCTTTTAAAATCATTACAAGAATGTCGCGTCAAACTATTTGCAAAATTTATGAGCAATTTCTGAGTGAAAAAACAACAACAGAAACAGCAACACAGTGTCTCGGAAATTATTGCATAGGTTTAGAATGATGTTTCAGTCCTTTACCTTCCACCTCGTGTCTGGTGTTCATGTTGTTTTTCAGATCGAGAACTTCAGTCTCAAACACAGGGACGAAATCCACTTCATCACAGTCCTGATCTAAGGTGCATTGAGGGAAGTAAGAATGAATCATTCAGCTCACAAATAACACACATATTATATATATATATATAAATTAAAATATAGGCTCACAGTTGTTGGGTGTCAGTGCCAGGAAGCGTCTGGTGTTCTCCATCTCATTGCTGCTCATCCTGAGATTCACGGCCTGTAACGTGTGTCAGCGTTAGTAAAGCACACAGGCGTCTGTATGGAGTGTTGTTTATGTTTAGATCTATAGACAGACCTGAAGCTCCTGCCGGAGTCTCTGGTGCTGCTCCTTTCCTCTCTGTTTCACCTCTCTCTCCGCTGACGCCTTGAGAGCCAGAATCCGGTCCAGTCTCTTCATTTTCTTTATGGCTTTTCTCAACTCTGGATCTTCGTTTTCTTCATCAGATTCTTCTGTGAAATAATCAGTCAGCAGAACACTTCAATAATAGAAATGTAAAATGTCCTGCACTCAAGACCAGCTCAGACGTAAGACTTAACCACGCTGGTCTGAGCTGGTTTAAGCAGGTTTAGTGCCACCATGTTGCATTAAAAAAAATGGGTTATGTTTAATTTATCAACGAAGTGTTTTCATCATACAAAAAAAAAAGTTTGACTCTGAAATTGCAAGTAAATTTCACAAACAATTACAAAGAAATTACTAGTAACACTGAACTAAACTTAAAATTTTGAAGTAGAAAGACTGAAATGGTATTTTCTAATAAAACATCCAATGATATTATATTTGTTTTATTTACAACTTAAAAAAAACCAAATTATATATTTTATATATATATATATATATATATATATGTTATTTTATTTATTTAATTATCTAATTATTTTACATTTTGAGTTATTTTATTTTATTTTTTAATTTTTATTTTTTGAAGTTTGGTGTTGGTTAGTATTTAACTAAATAACTAAAATAATAAAAAAAAATACTTATAACAACATTTCTCACTTTCTTTAATTTAACTTGAAGCAGGGTTATAACAGTAAAATGAAACAAAACCCATAAAAAAATTACTTGAAATGAAGTAAATGTTAACTGAAATGAAATAAAATATTAAAAAGTATATTTTATTTCAGCTAGTTGATAAGGCAACATTGATAAGGCAACTCTTACTAAAATAACTGAAACTAAAACTAAAATAATAATAAAAAATATAGACATTTAAACAACAAAAACTAATAAAAAGATTTAAAAAAAAACACAATTAAATTAAATATAATTTTATTAAATTAAATTAATTTACATATTTTATACAAATATAATCTAATTCAAAATATTAACAAAAGCTATAATATTATCTCAGTGATACTAAAATGACACTGCCGTGAAATATGAAAATAACTACAACTAAAATAAAAAATAAAAACTATGTAGACATTTAAAAACTAAGAATGACAAAAAAGCATAATTACTAAAACTTTAACAAAAAAAAAAAAAAATTAAATTGGAAAATATAAAAGAGATCATACTTGAATCTTCAGATGAAAGCAGCTTTGCTTTATGGAACTTAAGACAAGAAACCATAAATGCAATGTTGTCTCCGTCCAGTCGCTCACATTTACCTTGATCAGAGCTGTTTTCCGCTGTAAGGTCAGTCCTCTCATGTGTGCTGCTGTGAACCTGCATTAGGAGACAGTCAGCCATCAGTTCTCTCCATCTACAGACGCTCAGATGAAGCGATGAAGGAGCTGCTCTACCTGTGAGTGTGTGACGTCAGGACTGAGCACCTCCAGAGATCTGGGACAATCTCGACTCAGTCTTCTGATCTCACTGGAGGCCGGCCGAGAAATATCATCCAGAAAGCCCTTTGTGATGTCCATACGATCCACAGACACTGGAACATCATCATCATATAGAAGAAGATGATCCTCACAGAGACACACATCACAAACCTCTCAAAGAACCGTCCTGCACGAATAACTCGTCTGTTTAGTGCTTTCAAATCAAGTCACATTTATTTATATAGCACCTTTCATAATGCAACACTGTTTCAGAGCAGCTTTACATAATGTTATTATGCTCATGTTTATTATATCTTACTGTCTTGATGCCTTATAGCCACATTTATCAGATTAGAACTGGATGATAATATAGTTTATACTTTGTATGTTGCAATGATATAAACAATTACATTTTCACTAGTTAAAATAATTCTTGACATCATGAATTAATGTTTAACTGGTGCAAAAGTAAATCCTGATATTAACAACCAGCATTTCCACTAATGGAAACTGCACTTCTGATATCAAAAAATAGCATTTCAACTAGTGGAAAGTGAATTTGTAATGAACTAGTGCACAACTAGTGAACATGCAATTACAGATATCAAGAAAATTAAATTAAATTTAATTTTCAGTATCAAGAATTTGATTTCTGTGAGTGATGACGTCATTGTCATTTGATGTCATTCACATTTTACACTGTGATGATTGCTGTGATTAGTTACCACAACTTAAAATTCATCATTAGAATGTTAATAATGCCTTTAAAGTAAAAGAAATGTTTGTGTGTGTTTGTGCTTGACTTAAAATTACATATTTAATTAACCTACATTTTAAGTTGTGATAAATAATTGCATCCATGTTTGTTTTTTTTTTGTTTGTTTTTTTGCAGTGTACTAGTGACAGTTTTACTCCTGATATCCAGAATTTTCATTTGAATCATTTTAACTAGTGAAAATTTATTTGCTGAAACCCTTGGAATGATTAAAAGTGAATATTATTACTATAAATACCACATACACTACCGGTCAGAGATTTTTGAACAGTAAGATTTTTAATTTTTTTTTTTAAAACAATTTCTTCAACAAGCCTGAATTTATTTGATCCAAAATGCAGCAAAAGCAGTAATATTGTGAAATATTTTTACTATTTAAAACAGCTGTTTTCTATGTGAATATCTGTTAAACTGTAATTTATTTCTGTGATGTGCAGCTGAATTTTCAGCATCATTACTCCAGTCTTCAGTGTCACATGATCCTTCAGAAATCATTCTAATATGCTGATTTGCTGCTCAACAAACATTTATCATTATTATTATTAGCAATATGTAAAATAGCATTTTTTTTTCAGGATTCTTTGATGAATAGAAAGATGCAAAGATCAGCATTAATCTGAAATAAAAAGCTTTTGTAACATTATACACTATACCAGGAGTGGCGAACTCCGGTCCTGTAGAGCCGCAGCCCTGCAGAGTTCAGCCCCAACCCTAATTAAAACTCACCTGCATGTTGCTTTCTAGTAACCCTTTAAGACCTTGATTAGCTTGTTCAGGTGCGTTTGATTAGGGTTGAAGCAAAACTATGCAGGGCTGCGGCTCTCCAGGACCGACGTTCGCCACCCCTGCACTATACCATTCAAAAGTTTGGAGTAAAAAAAAAAAAAGCTTTTTTTTGGGCAAGTATGCTTTAAATTGATCAAAAGTAATTATAAAAACATTCATAATGTTACAAAAGATTTCTATTCTCAGATAAATGCTGTTCAAAAAATTCTACTCAGCTGTTTTCAACATAATAATAATAATAATGAATGCTTTTGAACAGCAAATCAGCATATTGAGATAATTCCTGAAGGATCATGTGACTGCAGTAATGATGCTAAAAATTCACCTTTTAAATCACAGGAATAAATTACATTTTATAATATATTCAAACAGAAAGCAGTTATTTTAAATAGAAAAATATTGTACAATTTTATTGTTTTGCTGTATTTTGGATCAAATAAATACAGGCTTGGTGAGCAGAACAGACTTCTTTAAAAAACAAAAATCTTACTGTTCAAAAAGTTTTGACTGGGAGTGTATACAGAGTAACTTACTAATAGTGTCGTATAAGTAAAAGTACTATAGTTACTTCACCTACAGTCATATATGTTCCTATAAGTTCTTATAATACTTTCATCATGTGATTCATAATTAACACTTGATGATGATGATGATGTCAGACCTTGATCAGTGAGCGTCTTCTCAACTAACGTTAGACAGCCGCTGTTCTTCTCATGAAACGCCTCTGGATCCTGAACAGATGGATTACAGCATGCAGACTGAAGTTTGTCTGAGTGTAATAAGAGTAAATATATATATATTTAGGAGTATAGCGTGTGTTACTGACCGTCAGTGCTGTGTGATCCGGGCTGATGAGCTCCAGGGTCCGCGGACTCTCATCAGAGGCTCCAGAACGACTCATATCACCCGCAGAAACCTCCATTATCACCCACAACAGCACATTTACAGCGTGTGTTGACGTGCGATCTCAAATAAATCATCTAAATCGGTCTTCTCTCTGTTTTGACGTGTTTTTGCGTGTATAACCCGTTTGTTTACACTGATCACGCCGTATCCAGGGACGCCAGACTCCCGGATGTAGTAACTAACGTTACACGGATTCCCTCAGGAAACTTTACTGAGGCGATAATGACGACGTTCATTCAGAAAAGCGACAAAGTGAAGGCGATATTCTGTCAGTGAAACTTTAAAACCGCAGTGAGACGACAAAAGCGAATTTCATTGAGTCTAAAACGGTTTTTGCAGTGAATTACCGATCGCCGTGGCAAACTGCCGCCACAAGAGCGCGCCAAACTACAGCGATTTTGCTTAAAGAGCGCGAGTGGGCGGGACTTGTTCAGCGCTGCCTACGTGACGCGTACGTGCGCTGCTGTAAGTGGGCGGGGCGCTGAGGTGTAAACAGAACAGATGCCATGTTGATTGCGTTGAGATGAAGACGTGCGGAACATTATGGAGAGAGATTTCTGCTCTTTAACAAAAACTGAGGAGCTGCAGAGCTTCATCTCACACTCGGACAGGTGAACGAACACACACACGATCATTGCAGTGCTCTGCTTTATTAATACAAACCTGCTAGATTAACAACTCGACTCAATCACAAGTGCAGAAATGGCAAATATTTCAATTAATCAACTGCAGTTTTTGCTCACTTGCTCACTAAATTCTAAAACGAATGAGTTTTGTTTTGTCAGACAGGTTTCTGATATCGAGATAACCTTTTAAACTTCATAAACTCAGTGTTAGCTCTGGCTGATTACAAAAAGACAATGTTTTGTATTATATATTGTCTAAAATGTTCTGTTTAAGCATGCTGATGATGCATTAATGTAATTAAATATGCACTCAAATGCACAAATATGCACATAGACGTTCAGAACAGAAGTCGAAACATTTGATAAAATCAGGTTCAAAGTTCCTGTTTGATTTTGTTGACATAGTAAAGTTTTTTTTGTTGCCATGAGTTAAAAAAATGTAAATAAAATAAAACCAATTAAAAGGTAATTGTGCATTTTATAGTACAATTTGGACTTTTTACTCTTAATTCTGCAATTTAAACACAGAATAATGAGATATAAGTGCAGAATAGCACTTACCTTTTTTAATATTCCATGGTGGAATCAATCAATCAAACAAACAAACAAAAAGCAAGATGTAAAATAAAAACTTGCAATTACCTTTTTATTTTTGTTTATACCATGGCAGAAACAAGTATAGAAATGTTAACTATTTCAATTAATCGACTGCATTTTTTGCTCATTTGTTCACTAAAATTTAAAATAGATGAGTTTTGTTTTATCAGCTGGATTTCTGATATCGAGGTAACCTTTTAAACTTCATGAACTCTGAATAGTAGCTCATTACTGTAAGTGTTGGTTTTTAAACATAGTAAATTTTAATGTATATATTTTTATTTATCATTTACTTACGGTAAGACGCTACAGGTAAATGTTGTGTAAAAATTTTAACTAATAGACATCACCATACGTGCCTCGCTTGATTAATCAAAGTGCAAAATGACAATGTTTTGTAGCATATATTATCTGAAAAGTTCTGTTTAAATATGCAAATGATGCATTAATCTAATTAAGTATGCACTCATTTGCATACATTTCCAGAACAGAAGTCTAAACATTAGATAAAGTCAGGTTCAAAGTTCCTGTTTGATTTTGTTCACATATTAAAGGTTGTTTTTTCCAGATGGATTTTTAATCACTCGTTTTAAATCAAATAAACAGGCTTGTTTTTGCCATGGGATAAAAAAAAATGTAAATAAAAAAAAAAAGGTAATTGTGTTTTTTAAATCACAATTTGGACGTTGTTTCTCGTAATTCTGCAATATAAACACAGAATAATTATCAGATATAAGTTCAGATTTTGAAAAAAAAAAAAAAGCAATTGCCTTTTTTTTCAATATTCCATGGTAGAAACAATTTTTTTTTTTGAGATGTCAGATTAATTACCTTATTTATTTTTATTTATACCATGGCAGAGACAGGTATTCATATAAAATACTGTTAACAGACAGAAAACAAGCACATTTCACCATGTTTTAGGAGTAAAATGTTGTATAAATCAGTGTGATGAAATATGAACAAATCTTCAGAATGTAGAGGGATAAAACTAAAGTTTGGTGTTTGTATGAGAAAAAACTCTGCAAATAGATGAAGTGCAATAAAACATACAAAATACACATGTAATTGTATGTTTTCTGTTCACTAATCTGAAAGAAGAGACATGATATGGAAGCAAAACAGACCGAACACTCAAAACTGACCCGGAATGTACCATGTTTTTGTGGTTGTACCACAGTTCGCTGTGTTTTCTAAGATTGTGGTGTTTTGTCAGGACCAAGACGCTATTTGAGGAGATCCGCGCCTCCATCAACAACAATGCGGAGGGCGAGCGCTCGTTCTGGCGTCCCGTTCTGCCGTGGGGCGGCGTGTTCACCATCCGAGCGGGACGCAAAGCCATCGCCTGCACGCCTCTGTACGTCAAGATCAACCTGAAGAACACCTGCACCATCGACGGCTTCCTCATGCTCCTCTACGTCATCCTGAGAGACAACCACAGCTTCCCCAGAGAGGTGGGCCTGTTCCTGGGCAAGCGCTTCGTCGAGCACTTCCTTTACCTGATGGACTCCTGCGAGTACACCACCGTCAAGATGCTGTGGATCTGGGACCGCATGTCCAAACGCCAGTACCGCTCCGAGATCCACCACACGGCCCTGGAGATCGACCTGTTCGGCAACGAGCACGAGAACTTCACCAAGAACCTGGAGAACCTCATGTCCAGCGTGCAGGAGAGCTGGTGCTCCAACTGGAGCTGCCCGAACCGCTTCCAGGAGCACCTGAACAAAACCATCAGCGTCAAGTGCGTCTGCTTTTATCAAACCGAAGAGTTTACTGAACCTTAATCATCACCAGTCAAAACGTTTTTGAACAGTAAGATTTTAAATGTTTTTTATAGAAATCTCTCCTGCTGCTGCATTTATTTGATTCAAAGTACAGCAAAAACAGTAAAATTGTGAAATATTTTTACTATTTAAAACAGCTGTTTTCTATTTGAATATATTTTAAACTGTAATTTATTTCTGTGATGCGCAGCTGAATTTTCAGCATCATTACTCCAGTCTTCTGTCACATGATTTTTCAGAAATCATTCTAATATGCTGATTTGCTGCTCAACAAACATTTTTTGGTATTATTATTATTATTATCATCATCATCAATATTTAATACAGTTGAGTACACTTTTTCAGGATTCTTTGATGAATAGAAAGATCCAAAGATCAGCATTTATCTGAAATAAAAAGCTTTTGTGACGTTATACACTATACCATTCAAAAGTGTGAAGTCAGTATAATTTTTTTTTTTTTTTTGGGAAAGAAATGATTGAAATTAATACTTTTATTTAGCAAGGATGCTTTAAAATGATCAAAAGTGTTTTAATGTTCCAAAAAATTTCTTTTTCAGATAAATGCTGTTCATCTGAACTTTCTATTCATCAAAGATACCTGAAAAAATTCTGCTCAGCTGTTTTTAACATAATAATAATGATAATAATGTTTGTTGAGCAGCAAATCAGCATATTAGAATGATTTGTGAAGGATCATGTGACACTGAAGACTGGAGTAATGATGCTGAAAATTCAGCTGCACATCACAGAAATAAATTACATTTTAACAGATATTCACATAGAAAACAGCTACTTTAAATAGTAAAAATATTTCAGAATTTTACTCTTTTTGCTGTACTTTGGATCAAATAAATGCAGGCTTGGTGAGCAGAAGAGACTTGTTTAGAAACATTAAAAATCT
Source organism: Labeo catla (assembly GCA_012976165.1). Taxonomy (NCBI): domain Eukaryota; kingdom Metazoa; phylum Chordata; class Actinopteri; order Cypriniformes; family Cyprinidae; genus Labeo; species Labeo catla. The sequence continues at coordinate 88,647 of VONZ01001617.1, read as the reverse complement.
TACCGTTTAAAAACTTTTGACTGGTAGTGTAACACTAAAAACTGAGCAAAAATATGAATTTGCTGCAGTTGCTGATTAAATTAATGAGATCTTTATAACAGTAGAGCAGATACTGACATAAAATGATGTAAATATAAGTGGTCGCTTTATATCTCTAATAATATGTGTGAGTAAGATGACATTGAAATGATCCAAACATATAATGCAACGCAATCCAATGATGATTGAGAGATGAACAAACAAATGTTCCTCAAAAGATCCTGATGATCAGATTTGAGACTAAAAAAACGATTCATCAAGTAAAGCCAAGCTGCTTCAGTCCAGTAAGTTTCATCTGGAAATATGACTACGATTCTTCCGACATTTACTCGATAAAATCAGTCAAGATTTGACAGCAGAAGCACCAGATGAAGGTAGACGCATCTGTGATTTGACACGCTCAGACGACAGAAGACATGGAGTAGATTGATTGTGACCGTAAATGGTGTTGGAGTTGAGCGTGTGACAGATGTTTGTGAGATGATTCACAGCTGTATTTCCGTCTGTGTTTCTGTCAGTCCTCCTCACGAGCTTCCAGACAAAGATCCAATCCAGTCGGCGCTGGACGAGTTCTTCTGCCCGCGGCTGGAGCTCTGTGAAGAGCTGGAGTGAGTTGTTTCTCGGTGTTTGATGGCTGTGTGTGTGGATCTGATCTTCTCGCTCACGTCTGCCGATGTGTTTCAGCTGCGACGGTCTGAGAGAGTTCAGTCAGAGGTTCTTCTGTCACGGCCCGCCGCCCTTCGTCATCCTCAACATGCAGATGTGGCAGTCGGAGGATCTGTCGTACGTGCCGTATCATCTGGAGCTCTCCGAACAACGGTACTCTTCACTGTTCACTGTCAGTCACGTGTTCTGCATCATTTACAGGAGACTCAGTTATAAGACCTGCATGGAGTGATCCTAATTGTGAACATGTGATCATTTCCAAAATGCGTTCTGCTTTCCAATTTTCAAAATGTTCCAGCAAACAATGTATGAAACATCAATTTGCACAAAAAGAATTAGCATAAATGTATATACATATGTACATTCACATGCATCTTAAGTAGACACACCATTAAAAAAACCTATAATCTATAGGACCCTGTGCATGATAAGCAGACAAAAATATTTTTATTGTGGCTATGAATTATGAATTTGTTCTCTCGTTTTATTAAATTATTCCCTTGTTTTTGTAAATCAAGGCCACATTGTGCTAATTTGTTCCTTTGTTTTGATATAGTTGAATGATTGAGCTAAAATGAGGGAACAGAAAAAAAAATTTTTTTTGCATGATTTAACTAAGACTTGCAAACAGAGTAATAAGTCATGCAAACAAATTTTTAAACTGTGCATATTTTAACTAAAACGTGCAAACAGATTAATCAGGCATGAAAATGGGTCAGGGGTGAAAAAGGTGAGAAGGGTGCTCGAGGGGTGATGTGGCCTCTGATGGGGCCGGGAGGTGGGGGGACTCCCACAGAATAAATATTACGGCCTCATTAGGGGACATGCTGTAACTTAACTTATTTATTCTTCCATCATGATTGACAGCCAAGTTTTTTGTTTGTTTGTTTTTTTGGGCAAAGAAATCAACCTAATAAGTGTTTTCTACCATTATCGAAAAACATAACATCAACCACAAATGCTATTTGCTATTGCAGACAGAGCATGCCAGAAAAAAACATGTTTGATAGAAGTTTCCCTTTGCCAATTTTACAGTAGCCAAATAAGTTGAATGGAATAATAAGCCAAGCACAGGTTCTGAAAAAATACTGTATTGACATTTGTCTAAAGACATATGAAATAGAGCCGCATCGTTCTGCCCTAACACACTCATACTGCAAAAATAATGTTTGTATTAGCGTTAACGATACTTTAGCATTAAATGTAACTTACTCTCTTAAGGGTGCGTTCACATGAAGCGTCTAAAAACGCGTGGAAAACGCGAGGCGCGTCGCTGCTGTTACTAGGCAACCATGAAGGCGCTGTCAGTTACAAAAACATTTCTGCTTTGGATTTTAAACTGCGCGGCTCCATTGAAAATAAACAGCTTGCGCGCGCAAAACGCGCTGCGTGTGAACGGCGACTAAGCCTTTGGTGACACATACACGCCACGAAATTAAATCGTGGATCTCTCCCCTGTCGTCTTCTCCCACGCGGATTGTCCCGCAGGAAGAAATGGCGCCCTGGATGTCAGTGGATGGCGCGCACGGTTTACGAACGCGTGACGCTCAGCTTTCACGATTTGAAATGGCTCAAATCCACTTTATATTAAGTTTTAATTAATTAATAAATACCATCCAAGACCCCTCCCCCCACCCCCTCAAAAAGAATTTCTCATCGGATCTACACGATTCACGTGGGTCACCTGTTTTGGCTTCAAAACGGCGAATTTCGCCGAAAGGTGAGGGATTTTCATGCCTGGATTAATAAGTCATGCAAACGAATTATTAAAATGTGCATGATTAAATAAAAACTTGCAAACAAAATAAGTCATGCAAATAAATTATTAAATTGTGCATGATTTAATTAAAACTTGCAAACAATAAGTCATGCAAACTAATTCTTAAATTGTGCATTTTTTAAATTAAAATTTACAGATTAAAAAGTCATGCAAACAAATTCTTAAACTGTGCATGATTAAATAAAAACTTGCAAACAAAATAAGTCTTGCAAACGAATTATTAAATTGTGTATGATTGAATTAAAACTTGCAAACAGATTAATAAGCCGTGCAAACAAATGATTAAATTGTGCATGTCTGAAATTAAAATTTACAGATTAAAAAGTCATGCAAACAAATTCTTAAACCATGCATGATTTAACTAAAATGTGAATACAGATTTATAAGCCATGCAAACGAATTATTAAATTGTGCATGATTGAATTAAAACTTGCAAATGATAAGTCATGCAAACAAATTCTTAAATTGTGCATGATTTAATTGAGACTTGCAAACAGATTAATAAGCCATGCAAACAAATGATTACATTGTGCATGTTTGAAATTAAAAAATCATGCAAACAAATTTTTAAACTGTGCATGTTTGAAATAAAAATGTACAGATTAAAAAGTCATGCAAACAAATGTTTAAACTGTGCATGATTTAACTAAAACGTGAATACAGACTTAAAGCCATGCAAACAAATTAAAATGTGCATGATTAAATAAAAACTTGCAAACAAAATAAGACTTGCAAACAGATTAATAAGCCATGCAAACAAATGATTACATTGTGCATGTTTAAAATGAAAAAGTCATGCAAACAAATTTTTAAACTGTGCATCATTTAATTAAAACGTGAAAACAGATCAATAAGCCATGCAAACAAATTCTTAAATTGTGCACGATTTAACTAAAATGTGAATACAGATTTAAAGCCATGCAAACGAATTAAAATGTGCATGATTAAATAAAAACTTGCAAACAAAATAAGTCTTGCAAACAAATTCTTAAATTGTGCTTGATTTAATTAAGACTTGCAAACAGATTAATAATCCATGCAAACAAATGATTAAATTGTGCATGGTCAAAATGAAAAAGTCATGCAAACAAATTTTTAAACTGTGCATGATTTAACTAAAATGTGAAAACAGATTAGTAAGTCATGCAGAAGAATTATTAAATTGTGCATGATTGAATTGAAACCTACATATTAACGAGTCATGCAAATACATTCTGAAATGTTGCATGATTTAATTGAAACATGCAACTTGTAACTTTTTTCCTGTATGTCTTTGTGTGCATCTCTGCTCAAATCCACTGGTCTGTGTGTTTTATAAACATGTGATCATGTTTTGTTGTTGCACAGGTACTCACTGGAGGGAGCGACGCTCTTCAACAGAGACGAGCATCATTATTCGGCTGCGTTCCAGATCGACGGCTACTGGATGCATTATGACGGCCTGCGCAGCGACAACCTGGTGCTGCTGAACAAACCGCCCGAGTTCCTGCTGCTGTCCTCACTGGTTTACATCAGGAGCACAGAGCGATGAACACACGCCTGCCAACACTCAGTCAGACTATATTCCCTTTATAACGAACTCTTGATGACAGTATATTTTTGTGCGTTCCAGTGATGTTTTTTACGCCTCTATTGGATTGACTTTTGTAATTTTGTAAGTGATTCTCTGTCCTGTTTTCTGCTACTTGGAATCCAAGAGTCTGTGATGGTGGACTATAATAGTTCTGGTGCTTCGGCTGACTGTGGATCAGTGCGACATGAACCGAAACTTCCTTCTAAACCTTCATTTCACAGCAACATCTGTGTCATCCACACTCATACTGACAGAAAATCTCATATTTACTTAGAATATCATCAGAAATTGTTTTGCCAAACACACGCCAGTCGTGAACTCACACTAATTGTGTTTAACGAGGATTTGGATTCATGTATAAATCTGATTTCAGCAAAATCACTTGTTTTTAATCATCTTTATTATTGTTTGTTTACAGTACTTCATCTACTTTACTACTTGCACTCATCATGACTAGATAGAGTACTAGGTTTAGTTAAGGATCCATTTACTGAAGCATGACAACAATCAATGAAACACAAATGTGCTATCAATCAATGTGCATTAATACTTTTATAATCAATATCAAATATTAGATATTCTATCTGCTGTCACTGCAAATAAAACTTTCTATGTTTGTAATGGTGTGTTTGTGAGTTCATGATTTCATTACATCAGCATTAATCATCCAATGGATCCTTTGCAGTGAATGGGTGCCGTCAAAATGAAAGTCCAAACAGCTGATAACCACTCCAGTCGATCAGTGAACATCTTAAGACAAAAGCTAAAACAAATCCAGCATTAAAACATTTTTAACTAAAACACCCAGAGTCCATAATCTATACTAACGCTTTCTCCAGTGAAAAAGTGGTCTGGTCTGAATCAGGAGAGAAATCTGCACAGATAAAGCACTGTTTACAAGTCAAAGTGGTGTGGATTACTTACTGATTACTGTGATGTTTTTAATCACTTGTTTGGACTCTCATTCTAATGGCACCCATTCACATCCACTGGTGAGACAGTAATGGAATGACATTTGCTATTAAATGTCATTTTTTCAGATCATTAGTGATACAAGATTAGGATGAGTTTGTTTGTTCATCAGATTTGTAGAAATGTCAGAATGAGAGTCCAAACAGCTGATAAAAACATCACAATAATCCACAAGTAATCCACACCACTCCAGTCCATCAGTTCACATCTTGAGAAGACAAAAGATGAAATAAATACATCAAGACATAATTTTTTTTAAGCTAAAAAAAAAAAAAAATCCATAATAACGCTTCCTCCATTGGAAAAAATCCATCTCTTGTTGTCTCTCACATCAAAATCCAGCCACATATTTGTTTGTTTAGAACTGGTTTTGGACTGTTTTGGCTTGTAAACAGTGCTTGATCTGTGCAGATTTCTCTCCTGATTCAGACCAGATCACTTTTTCACTGGAGGAATTGTTATTATGGATTATGGACTCTTATGGACTTTTAGTTTAAAATGTCTTGATGGATTTGTTTCATCTTTTGTCTTCTCAAGATGTGAACTGATGGACTGGAGTGGTGTGGATTACTTGTGGATTATTGTGATGTTTTTATCAGCTGTTTTGGACTCATTCTGACGGCACCCATTCACCTCCATTGGTGAGACAGTGATGCAATGACACATTTCTTCAAATCTGATGAAGAAATCCTAATCTTGGCTAGTTTTTCAAGTGAATTAATGCTTAAATACGAGGCAGAAAGAGACTGGAGTCTTGCAGAATCATTTCCAGGCCTTTATTTCTCGACTGGTTGAGCTGCGACACACATAAATAAACTGGCAGAATACGCTATGCTCTCAACGCTTGATAAAATGTGAAAAATAAATACTGCGTTTGTAGCTAAGGTTATCGGTTTAGTTCCAGTAACAATCCACAGGTTTATAAAAATTCACTCTATTTCAAACACAAGCCAGACGGACGGACAGAAAAAGAAAATGTGGCATCATCATCATCATCATCCTCATCATCCTCATCATCATCAGGAAAAATGAACAAAAAGTTTAAGACAGTGAGGAAGTCATTCTGGACTGATTCAGATTCAGATTCCCTCGTGAGACGAGCACTTTGGTGAGAGCGGCGATTCAGACACGAACACAAACACCCAACGCCTTCGTTTTGCAGTTTGACGTTTTACACGTATGGCCTTTAGGATCCCACGGGTCGATGGAGAGGAAACGGCCGGACGGAGCCGCTCGCGGTCACGCCAGCGTGATTTCACGTTCTCACCGTCATCTGACCTCCGTCAACGTGAGACTAATAGATCAGAAACCCTCAGAACGACATCGACACGTGATCATCTGCTGCAGACTTCAGTGGATGACGGTGATGAACATTCATGATGCAAGGAAATATTCTTATTGCTAATCAAACACAGATGCTTCTGACAAGCGTTGTTCCCTTTGTGCCTCTGAATGAAGATCTACACTATAATCGTGTTCTGGACTGAGAGACGTCGCACGCTTAATGTCCATTCAATCCAAAACACGCTTCTAAAGGCAGTTCAGATCCAAAATGAACATCAGAAGTGTCGAAATCCAGAATAACGAGCAACGAAACGAAGCGACGAGAGCCTTTCAGGTCACAGGATTCCCAAAAACACCTTGGCAATTAATGACGAAAATAAAAAAAACAGTTGAAGAAAAGTCTTATTGCCTCAAAGGAACTCATATTTACACAGTAGAAAATGGTTTGGTAAGTGCACAACTTTAGTATCTCCACAAACGCACGAGCACACGCCGTCACTCAGACTGAAATGTTTCGATGGGAAACGGAGCTCTAGAGACGCCGCGTCTGCGAGCGGATGAGCGCGGGAACGTTTGGCACCATGTGACCGGCGTCTGACGTCACTCACGCCACGCTCTACTCAAACCGGCGACGTTATTGCGTGATGCTTCATCTGAACGCCACAGGAAATCAAGATTCACACCATGACAACTAAAACAACACAATCCTGAAGAGGAAATTAGCACCAGTCAGTATGAAAGTGTGTTCACACACACACACACACACATACACACTCAGGTGAATCTCAGCAAACCCGTCAGGATCACATCCAGCTCACATTGTAACATTTTTTCTGTAACAGTTTTCCAGGCAAATACGGAGCAGTAAAAATGATAAAGATCTGAATTTTGAAAATTTGACTTTTAAATATTTGTAGTGTTTTACAGTGTTTTAAATAGCAAATTTTAATGTGACATTATGTACAATTCATCTAAAACAAAAATAAATATATACATACACTGCTGCTCAAAGGTTTGGGATCAGTAAGACTGTTTTTTTAAAGAAGTCTCTTCTGCTCATCTAAGCCGCATTTATTTGATCAAAAATACAGAAAAAAAACGTAATATTGCAAAATGTTTTTACAATATAAAATAATGGTTTTTAATTTTAATATACTTTAAAATATAATTTATTCCTGTGATGCAAAGCTGAATTTTCATCAGCTGTTACTCCAGTCTTAAGTGTCACAAGATCCTTTTAGAAATCATTCTAATATGCTGATTTATTATTAGAATTATCAATGTTGGAAACAGTTGTGCTGACAAATATTTTTTTTTCAGGATTCTTTGCTGAGTAACAAGTTAAAAAGAACAGCATTTATTCACAATATAAATATTTTATAACACTTTTTATTAATTAACACATCCTTGGTGAATAATAGAATTAATTTCTTTCAAAAAAAGAAAGAATAAAAATTTACTGACCCCAAATTTTTGAACAGTAGTGTATATTGTTAGAAAATATTTTATTTTAAATAAATGCTGTTTTTTTTTTTCAACCTTTTATTGATCAAAGAATGGTGAAAAAAAGAATCACAGGTTCCAAAAAATATTTGTTTCCAACATTGATAATTCTAATAATAAATCAGCATATTAGAATGATTTCTGAAGGATCATGTGACACTGAAGACTGGAGTAATGATGCTGAAAATTCAGCTGCGCATCAGAAGAATAAATTAGATTTTAAAGTAGATTAAAATTTAAAAAAAAAAAACATTCTTTTATATTGTAATAACATTTTGCAATATCACTGTTTTTTCTGTATTTTTGATCAAATAAATGCAGCCTTGATGAGCAGAAGAGACTTCTTTAAAAAAGACTGATCCCAAACTTTTGAGCAGCAGTGCATATATATATATTTTTTCTGACTTTGTGTTGAAACATGAGCCACATGTGTTTTGATGAGATTCACTCATTTCCAGCTGAAAGGACACAAATGAGCGCATGGATCAGACACAAACACACACAGTCTGTGCAGTGGCTTTGATACACACTCACACACACACACACAGCTGTATGTAGAGGACAGAAGCAGCCCTTATCACGAGTCCCACGCTTCTCCTCCAGAGCGAAGCGCCGATTTAACTCATGCATCGCTCACACACACACACACACACACACTCTCACACACTCGCCGCATGTGCGTCCTTCATCAGAAGCCTTGAAATGTAAAGGGGGAAGAGCCGGGCGCTCCGCGTCCTCCGAGGGTTTGTGGAAGGCCCTGGTGTTCATCTGACCTGTGCTTCGGTGCCGGCGGCGGCCGCGCGTCCGCAAACGCTCCGCGTCCCAGCGCCGGCTGGAGCAAACGCCGCCGGGTGAGCGGGAAACACACTCCAGAAACAAAGCCAGTTCCCCTCGCGTCTCTGACAGTCAGCCGGGCGCCCAGGGTCAAAGGGCGGTCAGGCCGAAGTTACAGCGGCAGTACATCATTCCGCTGGAGTCGTGCCAGCTGTCCGTGATGGGGTCGTACCGCTGGACCGTGTTCAGGTACGACGAGCCCGAGTGACCGCCCACCACGTAGAGGTAGTTATCAACCACAGCAGAGCCCACGCCTGACCACAAACACAACAACAACACATCAGCACTCACAGCTTCATACAGATACTGTCAAACTAAACTCAGGACTTTTCAATTACTACTTTTTGGATTTTCAAGGATCTCATTGTCAAATAATGTCTTTCGAATTCTAAAAACACATAAACAGAAAATACACAAATAAAACAAAATGGCAAAATTAAAGCAAAGTATGCAATGATGTCAACAAAAAGAGAAAAAGAAACTTCTTTGTAAGTAACTTTTCTTTCTGTTTTAAAGATGTTTTCTTTGGATTTTTTTCACTAGTCAAAAGAGAATATAGGAAAACAGAACTTGATTTGTTTCCTGCTAGCTAAATTTCAAATACATAAACAAAAATCTCTCTACAGCTCTTCTTTTCTTTATTCACAGTTGATCTAAAAAAGTGTAAATTTATTACTTTCTTGGAACCCAGCAACACATTCTTTACCTCAAAAACAAACAAACAAAAAAATATATGGTTACTATAGTTAAACCATGGCAACCACAAATGAATAATACTTTTGCTACGCTAACCATAGTTTAACCATGGTATTTGTAGTAAAAATGTGGTTATACAAAAAACATGGTTACCACATTTTTAATTAAAAAAAGCAGGAAAAATATTTGCGAACCTGCTCCGAAGTGTAAATCAAATGATTCGCGATCTGAATAATGATTCGCGAAACATCATTTCAGATAAGGAATCAGAGCGCGGATCGCGAATCGCGAATCATTCAATTCGCGAAATGACTCGCAAACCCGGCTCCCAACTTCCGATCTAAATCAAATGATTTGAGATCTGAAGGTCACATATGAATCAAATTATTCACGATTCGCTTTGAATTCCGATCTGAATCAAATGATTCGCGAAACTGAAGTCCCGATCTGAATCAAATGATTTGCGATCCGTAAGTCTCGATCTGAATCAAATGATTCGCGATTCGTGATTTGAATTCCCGATCTTCCGATCTGAATCAAATGATTGCGATCTAAAGTCCCGATCTGAATCAAATGATTCGCGATCTGAAGTCCCGATTCGAATCGAATGATTAGCGATCCATGAAGTCTCGATCTGAATCAAAGATTCGCGATCTGAAGTCCCGATCTGAATAAATGATTCTAAGTCGCGTGATTTGTACTCGATCTGAATCAAATGATTAGCGATTCGCGGATTTGAATTCCGATCTGAATCTAGTGATTTGCGAGGTCCCGATCTGAATCAAATGATTCGCGATCTGAAGTCCCGATCTGAATCAAATGATTCGCGATCTGAAGTCCCGATCTGAATCAAATGATTCGGTATCCGATTGAAGCGCTTCGAAACAGTGAATAATTTTGCAATGGTTTAACTGATTTGGAGTTTCACCCATCACTATACGTTTTAAAATCATTACAAGTGATGTCGAAATGAAAAAATAATGTCTTTTTTAACTTGATTTGGTTTTGCTAGTGAATCGCTTGAACTGAACGATCGAAGTCACGAGTTTGAATCAATCAGAGAAATGTATTTATTTGACACCAAACCCCTGCGATCGTCGACTGAACTTACTTAATATTAATTTAAAATGTATTTATTTGACACAAACTGCCTGCTGTTACTGCAAAGTACCTGACGATTCTGTATATAACTATAAAATGTATTTGACAGGAAGCGCCGGTGATCGCCGACACTTACTTAAAGTTGATTTATTTGAATAAAAATTGTCTTTATTTGACAGAAACGCGTCGTCAGTGCAGATTTTAGCACTTCCTGACAACGTTTTGCATTAAAGAAAGCAGCAAATATCACAAACGCACACTCTTTCATGATCCAGAAAATAATAAACTGTGTTCTCATCTGGTGAAGCAGAATCGGTTCAGACAAAACACTACATCTGTAACTGCACGAGAGAATCAAGAGCTGCTTCATTTAACATCAGAACGACAACATATGAAACACTCAGAGTCACATAAGCAAATGATTGTTTTGACCTCACTACAGGGAAATAACCGGATTCATTAATAGTCAAGTACTTGCGTTGACAGGTTAATGATGTGCATGTAAACCGGTAAAACTGGTTATTTAAATAAGCTGATATATGTGAGTAATCAGCTTACTGATGTACAAGTAAACATGCTCACTGTCAGTACTACTACTGGCTTAGCTCGCTAGATTTATGACATTAACTGAAATAAACAAAACAAGTATGATGTTTACAAATAAAATATAACAAAGAGAACATCCAAGACTAGATGTGGTAACTGGTTTACTGCTAGTGAAACTAGTGAAACACTCCATTAATATGACGAGCTGCAGCTCAAAATACATGTTAGATGGAAACATTGTGCATTATGATGGAGTTTGTAGCTTAATTCACTAGATTTGAAATAGTTTGAGCACTGCTGTCATCTTATACCATTCAACACAATCTGACATTTATCCTGGTGTACACTGTAATAAATACTTGAGACTTTACCAGGCCTTACATTTCAAAAACTCAAATGCAAGTACTTGCAATAGGTGGTGGCAAGTCACTGCTTTAATAAGAGTCAATATGAGTCATAGAATCACTCATTCAACCGATTCATTCAAACAGCTGAATGTGTTTAAAACTGAGTCAATGAATCATTGACTCACTAAATTCATTAAAACGGCTGATTCATTTAGAAGTAAAACAAGCAGCTTTATTTACAAATGACTCACTGAATCGTTGACTCACTTGAATCATTCAGAAGTAAAACAAGCGTCTTTATTTACAAATGACTCAGAATGTTTGACTCACTCGATTCATTCGAATGGCTGATTCATTCAGAAGCAAAACAAGCGGCTTTATTTACCAATGACTCACTGAATCGTTGACTCACTTGATTCATTCAAACGGCTGAATCATTCAGAAGTAAAACAAGCGTCTTTATTTACAAATGACTCAGAATGTTTGACTCACTCGATTCATTCGAATGGCTGATTCATTCAGAAGTAAAACAAGCAGCTTTATTTACAAATGACTCACTGAATCGTTGACTCACTTGATTCATTCAGAAGTAAATCAAGCGGCTTCATTTACCAATGACTCACTGAATCATGACTCACTCAAATCATTCAGGCCGATTCATTCAGAAGTAAAACAAGCAGCTTCATTTACCAATGACTCACTGGTTGACTTACTCGATTCATTCAAACAGCTGAATCATTCAGAAGTAAAACAAGCGGCTTTATTTACCAATGACTCACTGAATCGTTGACTCACTTGATTCATTCAAACGGCTGAATCATTCAGACGTAAAACAAGCGTCTTTATTTACAAATGACTCAGAATGTTTGACTCACTCGATTCATTCGAATGGCTGATTCATTCAGAAGTAAAGCAAGCGGCTTTATTTACCAATGACTCACTGAATTGTTGACTCAATTGATTCATTCAGTAATGAATCTCTGCCGTATTGTTTAGAGACGCTCGTGTGTTCTGCTGTGGCTTTGATTGGAACAGTGTTAATTTTACAATCTTGTGTCTAAAATGTAACACAATATGAACTTGTTTATTGAACTGTTGTATGAATCAATGGTGCAGATATTGGGGAGAATCAGCACTCGTGCAGGTGTGATATTGATAAACTCTATCATATGATAGAAATATAAAAGGGTCATTTTTGCCCTCATATGTTGAAGTTTAGCGTCCTATAACTACATTCTACTAGACTCCATCACACAGGCGTTCTGGTTGATTCAGTGCGGTGTGACTCTCACCCGTGCGCGGCTCGTTCATGGGTCGACACGCCGTCCACTGGTTCTGATGCGGGTCGTATCGCTCAATGCTGGACAGGTGAGACACGCCGTTGTGTCCGCCGACGACGAAGATGAAGCCCAGCATCACGCCCACGCCGAAGTTAATGCGCTTGTCGGCCATCGGTGCCACCATATCCCACGAGTCTTTGCTTGGGTCGTATCTCTCCACACTGAAACACACATCAGTCAGCAATCAACTCTCTGCTTCCTGTCCAAACTCGGGCAGTAGCACTAGAAATACTTGATTTGACAAACACCGCTAATCTCCAACATAATGCCTCAGCAGCGATTAGCAAATATCATTCACATTTCACTATTATTCAAACACTGCTGATGTGTGTGTAGTTTGAGCTGGAATAACCCGTGAAATCACATATGAATGACCACTGGCCCCGTGAAACATCTGAAACCATGGCAGTGTCCCATGAGTCTGTGTTCTTTCCAAAACTCTCGACACACGTTTGAGAGCCGAAACGCATCTCACGAGAGCCAGCGCTCATGGAGACACAAGCACAACACAGGAGCCTCCCATGAGCCCGAAACCAGAAGAACATCGAGCATCAGATGAAACGAACCATCTCGTTACTGGAAGTACAGCAGCAAAACCTGCGCTCATACAGGACTCACATGTCTGTTATTATTAAATACAGAAACATTCCCATTTTCACTTATAACTATAAAAATAAATTGAACTATTAAAGTCATTCAGTTTTTTTTTAAATAAGGCCTAGAATATAATTGTGTTTATATTAATTTACTAACCAGTGTTAGTTTGTTATCATTAAAATAGTACTATAGTACTTTTGATAATTTTTTATTTGATAGCTTTTGTTAATATTTTGAATGATTTTTTAAATCATTTTTATTTTCATTTTACCTAAAGTTTTTTTGTTTTTTTTGTCTATTTAATTCACTAAAAGTTCATTTAAGTCATTACAGTTTTATTTGAATATAGGCCTTGAATAATTCGACTAATTTACCAACCATGTTATTTTCATATCATTAAGTTAAAAAGGATTATAGCATTTATTAATATTTAATATTATTTATTAAAGAATGTTTTGATGTTTTTGTTTTGTAATTTAGAAATAAAATTTAAAAAACAATTTAGTTTTAATTTTTATTATTTTTTTCTTTTGTTTTTGTTTAATTATTTTCAACTCTAAATTTACTTCAATTTAAACAAAATGAAAATATTAAATGTCAAATAACTGAAATATTTACTGAAAATAATGAAGTTTTTTAAATTTTATTTTAGCTAACATTTATTTCCCTGCTTCCTGTCCCCTAAATATCATGAATCTGGAATTTAATATGCATTTGTTGATACAAAACTCTATGGTAGTTGATTTAATTAACACCACTAATCTCAAATATTTTATTTGTGACCCTGCAGCACAAAACCAGTCATAAGGGTCAATTTTATATTTTTACACATCATCTGAACGCTGAATAAATATGCTTTCCACTGATGTATGGCCAGGATTGGTTAGGATACGACAATATTTGGCTGAAAATCTGGAATCTGAGGGTGCAAAAAAAAAAAAATTAAAATACTAAGAAAATCACCTTTAAAATTGTCCAAATAAAGTTCTCAGCAATGCATATTACTAATCAAAAAATAAGTTTTGATATATTTACAGTAAGAAAATTTACAAAGTATCTTCATGGAACATGATCTTTACTTAATATCCCAATGATTTCTGGCATAAAAGAAAAATCGATTATTTTGACCCATACAATGTATTTTTGGCTATTGCTACAAATAAACCCGTGATACTTATGACCGGTTTTCTGCTCCAGTGTCAGATTTCAGTTAACATACCTGTTTTTTAAGAGTTGTAGTTAAGGATAACAACACTGATACCGATTATAATCAGCAAGCCACTGCCCAGAATTAGTTAAATTACTTACTTTTTTTTTTTATTTAATTAATTAACTTTTTTTAATTATAAGTAAAAGTATTAATTATAACAAATGAACCGTATGTTAAGTAATTTTCAGTTTAGTAAATTAACTCATATATTCATTAATAAAGAAGAGCAAGTAACAGCAACAGTTCCAGTAACAGCACTGCTTCCTCCTTCCAGCAGGGTCTGTGTCACCTGTTCATGTGCGCGGGGCCGTATCCTCCGATGGCGTAGATCATGCCGTCCAGCACGGCGGTGGCGAAGCAGCTGCGTGATTTGGTCATGGGCGCCACCGGCTGCCACTCCTTGACTTTGGGCACATATTTCTCCACAGACTGCAGGTAGTACTGGCCGTCGTATCCGCCGAGGGCGTACAGCTCGCCCGCCAACACCACCACGCCCAGCGTGCTCCTGCACTCGGCCATGCGCTCCACGGACGCCCACGTGTTGCTGTCGGGGTCCCAGCGCTCCACGGTGCTCTCGTGCCGCCGGTAGCTGATGCCCTGCCGCATGTGCGTCGCGATGCCGCCCACCACGTACACCTTCTGCTCCAGAACCGCCACGCCGAACTCGTAGCGCGGCACCGTTAGTGGAGCCAGACCGATCCACGAGTCCGTCTGCGGGAAGTACATCTCCATACTGACAGAAACACACACACACACACACACACACACATTCATTATGAACAGACACAACTAACGCTTCCATCGAGCTGCAGCAGCATCACACCACATCAATTCAGCAAAGTAAAACTACATTTCTTTTCTTATATATATATATATATATATATGTATATATATATATGGGTCAAAGATGTTAGGATGTCCATATCAAAAATAAAATTACAAAAGTGATTTTATGCCCATAAAAAGCACATTAAATGTGCAACACATTTCATTCTGACTTGTGCATATTAAAACATATAAAAGAATAATATTCAGTTTTATTGTGTTTTAAATGAGTAACAAATTCTTACTAACAAATGGGCAAAACCTACGATAGAGACACATTTTAAAAAATGTAGAATTACAACTAATTAGTATTTGGGGTAAAAGTAATTCATTTTTTAATATGTCATAAACTGACTTTTGTTGTAAATATGTCTGACAAGATTGTTACACTGAATGACATTTTAGTGGGCTTCTTCTGTAAATTAGGGAAAAATTTATCATATTTATTTTTTGCTCAGAAAAACAAAAATGCAATTACATTAAACAGAAAACTTTATTTTTTCTTTTTTTTGAAAAACAACAATTTAAAGCAGTATTACACTTATTGTTTTTATGCTTAAACCTTTTTGTCTTTGACCCATATATATATATTTATATGTGTGTGTTTGTATTAATACATTTACATATACATAAATACACACACACACAATTACTTTTTAAAGTAATTCTAAATTAATAACAAATAAAAAGTTTAAATAATTTTCACTTTATTGCATACATTGTTTTCATCTAATCACTTACAGACTTTTTAAAACTAAGACTTTTTTTTACATTTTTTAAATGATTACAAATTAATAAAGGTTTTGTTTATTCAAACCTACATAGCGTTGTAAATGTAATTACTTAAGTGCTATAAAAAAATAATAATTAATAATAAATGTACAAAATTATCATTATTTATTTACTTAAATACTATTTAAAATAATTACAGATTAATAGCTTAAAATGATTACATAATTTTTTACAGCAATTTTTTTTGCAAAATTACAGTAAAATAAACATTTATTAAAATTATTATTATTATTAAATACTATTTTTAATTTAATAGTGAAATAATGTTATTACAAGTATTATTTATAGTATTATTTCATATTTTGTTCAAATTTGTATTTAGTAATAATAATAATCATCATCATCACCACCACCATCTTTATTAGTCATTTTAAAATATAAGCAATTTCTTGGGGGCCAAATTGTGCAAACCTACAAAGAAGCTCAACAAATCTTTTATTTTTTTTATAATTTTTAAAAAATTACATTTTAAATTTCAATTGCAATTTTTTACCATAAACAAAACAAAAAATTGCAATTAGATTTCCCCCCTAAATAAGTGTTATTTTTATTATTTATAACATACTATTATAGTTTGTTAATTTTTATTTAATTTTATTTTCTATTAATTTTTATTTAATTTTATTTTCTTTTAATACATGAAGTTAAACTAAAAGAAAATGAGAAATATCCCCTTGTAAACTAGCGGAAATAAAAACAAAAACTGGTTACACTTTGAAGGTGTCCTTGTTACAGTGTAACTATACTGAGTAATAATAATTAACTACATGTACTTACTGTACGGTTAGAGTTAGGATTAGGGTTTGGGTTAGGGTTACTTGCATGTAATTGTGTATAATTAATTGATATTATAATAGTAAGTACATGTAACGTGTAACAAGGTCACCTTAAAATAAAGTGTTACCAAACAAACCTTTTTTTTTTCACTTTAATTAGCTAATAGCCCAGCCCTAATCACCTTTCCAGCGTGGCGAAGAGTCCGGCTTTTCCTCCGACGGCCAGCAGGACTTTGGGAGCGCAGCGCGGCCGCGTGGACAGCACCGTCTGGTAGGAGAGCCGGTGCTCGGGCATGAAGTGGTACTTGAGCGCCTCGTTGAGCAGGTGTTTGCAGGCGTGGTCGTCTCGGATCAGGTGATTGGCCTCGTAGAGTCGCGTCAGGAACTTGACGCTGAGCAGCGGCAGCCGCACGCAGTGCAGGAGCTGAGCCAGATACTGCTGCCGCTCCGTCAGGTCGTACTTGATCCAGGACTCCAGCGCGTAGAACACGCTCTCCTCCGTCAGCACGTTCAGGCAGTCGTTGGACACGATCTCGTCCAGCTCGGCGCGCGTCAGCTCGAAGAACTCCTCCGTCTGGCACACCTCCTCGAAGTTCTGGCAGATGAATTTGGTGGCGGCCAGACACAGGTCGTGGCAGCCGTAGGTCTCGGCGAAGCGCGAGATCCCGATGCAGTTGCCCGCGTCCAGCTGACTCTCCAGGAAGCTGCAGCACTCCTTCAGAACCAGCTTGACCTGCAGCAGGTTGGCGGCAGGAAGCAGAGACTCCACCGTCTCCTGCGAGATGAAGACGGTTCCTGTGTAGGCGTACTCCACTATGGCCTGATGAGGAGACGGAAACAGAGCGGGGAATTAAAACACGCCATCGGCACACTGGTCTGTAGGGTCACACGTCACTCAACACAAACACAAAAACAGGCCCAGGTCACGTTTTTCCACCAAATCAATACATTTGCCCCACACACTCATCATGTCAATGCATTTGAATGTTTCACTTTAGATCTGTTTTGTAATTCTCACTATTCTCAGTGGTGACAGTCATTAAATTCTCATTAATGTCAACTAAATATATGTTACCAAAAAGTATAAAAAATAAGTTCCAAAAAAATAGTAAATAAAATAACTTTAACTGTATTAAAGAAATTTAACACAAATGTTCTTATATATATATATATATATATATATATATATATATATATATTAAAAAAAAAATTATATATATATATATATATATATATATATATATATACACTGAAATTTTTGAACATCATTATTTGATTAAATATTTGCTAAATATAAATGCAAAATTATATAGATACAAAAATAATTAATATAAATAAAATAAAATTAAATAAAGATACAAAAATAAATAACATAAATAATAACTACAATGCATATTATTATAGTGTTTGCCCTATATATATATATATATATATATATGTATATAAATAAATAACATAAATAATAACTAAAATACACATTATAATAGTGTTTGCTCTATTTATTTTATTTTATTTTATTTTATTTTGTTTTGTTTTGGGGTAAAGTAGGACTTGAACATGTTCTTGACATTTTTCACCCAGAAACCTTCAATTGAATATGCTTTACATGATTTTTCAAATTCAAATATTAATTGAAATGCTTTATTATTTTATGTTCTAATTACACTAATCAGCTGACTGAATCAGTGATTTGTTCGTACATATGAATGTTTTAAATTCTCAATAGTAACTGTTATTAAAAAAACACAAATTAATTAAAATATTTTAATTAAATTTTAAATTAATACATTTAAATCGCCTTAATTCAAAACTAAATCCACAATTTATTGCTTTGATTTAAACAAATTACAGTAACTTAGTATAAAAATAAGCACTGAATAAATAAGATAGTAAAATATATATAAAATATATGTGTATATATTCAAAAAAAAAAAAAAGAATTTCAGTGTAACTAATTAACACCAGCATGAATTTATAAATATTTTACAATTTAAATAATTATAACGAAAATTATTTTCAAAATAAAAAAAAGGTAAAAAAAACAGCAGATTATTTGTTAATATGACCTGAACCTATAGAGATTCATCCAGAAGAGCTAAATCTAAATAATTATTGTCTGTGCTGTAATGGTTTGTCGGGACGTGAGCGCTGACCTTGAGCGCGGCTTCATCGATGCACTGGAACTCCACCTCGGACGTCTCTTTCTCGGACAGGTTTCCGGTGAACATGGCCTTGAAGTAGGGGCTGATGCTGGCCAGAACCACTTTGTGCGCGTGGATCTTGGCGTCTCCCACCCGCAGCACGATGTCGCAGAGCTCGTGATCCTGTCGCAGGAGCTGCAGACCCTGCAGGAGCTGCTCGGAGTGAGGACGCGTCAGGCTCGCAAACATGTACGGTTTGGCCTGCTGCTCCATCTGACAAACACACAGACAACACTCACCATTCACTGTCACAGCACACAGTCACCTAGTTCAGACAGTCAGATACAGACGGGTGTTTGTGACACCAAACTTGAGTCTGAACATGTTTTATGAAGAGGTTCTTCCTGCAAACGCTGCATTTATGGTTTCTGAAGCGCATCTGGAACAATCAGCCAAACTGACAAAGTTTCATTCTTAGTTTTAAACCTAAGAGCAGTGAGAGTCAGCAGCTCAGTGCGGTTTGATTATGAAGGACAGAATCAGAGTTCAGACTGACGAGAGCGTTCTTCAGTTCTTGAGGGACATTAAACTCCCAGAAGATCAGAAGATGAACAAACAGCAGCAGTCAGGAGACTCTACACCACGAGAAACACTTCCACAATCTCACAAAGCTCACGCCACAGACTCACAGTTCTCAAATACAGAAATAAAAGCAAATGCAGTTACCCAAAATTAGTATACTTTCAGAAAAGCCTGTTTCTGCCACGGAATAAAAAAGTTTATATAAAGGCGACTTTTTAAATCTCACAATTTTGACTCATTTTCTCAAAATTCTATGAAAAGTCACAATTGTGAGAAACTCAGAACTGTGAGAAAAAAAGTCAGGATTGCTGGATATAAAGTCAAATCTGCAAGATATAAAATTGCAAGGAAAAAAATTCAGAATTGCAAAAAATAAATTGAAGAATTTGGAAAGTCAGTGTGGAAAAAAAAAACAACAACAACGCAGAATATGAACTGAGAATTGTGAGATATAAATGTAAAACTGTGAGATATAAACATCATAATTCTAAAAAGAAAAATGAATCATGAGATAAACGGTTGCAAGTACCTTTTTATTATTTATTGCATAGATTTTTTTAATTTCAATTGCCAGTAATTCTGATTTTTATGTCAAAACTGCCTAAAAAGTCACAATTTCCTTTGTATTGTATTTATATATACAGAAAATGAATCAATATATCTACATTGCCGCTCTAAAGTTTGGGATCGGTAATATTTTTTAAAGAAGTCTCTTCTGCTCATCAAGGCTGCATTTATTTGATCAAAAATACAGAAAAAACACAGTAATAGTGCAAAATTATATTACAATATAAAACAATGTTTTTTATTTTAATAGATTTTAAAATATAATTTATTCCTGTGATGCAAATCTGAATTTTCATCAGCTGTTACTCCAGTCTTAAGTGTCACATGATCCTTCAGAAATCAGAATAATATGCTGATTTATTATTAGAATTATCAATGTTGAAAACAGTTGTGCTGCTTAATTTATTTGTTTATTTATTACTTTTTTTTTTAATCAATGAAAGGTTAAAAATAACAGCATTTATTTAAAATAGAAAGGGTTTCTAACCATATACACTACTGTTCAAAAGTTTGGAGTCAGTAAATTGTTACTTTCATTCACCAAGGATGTGTTACATTAATAAAAAGTGATAGCAAAGATTTACATTGTTAGAAAAGATTTAGAAAAGATTTCCTTTTAACCTCTTATTAATCAAAGAATCCTAAAAAAAGAATCACAGGTTCCAGAAAATATTAAGCAGCACAACTGCTTCCAACATTAATAATTCTAATAATAAATCAGCATATTAAAATGATTTCTGAAGGATCATAGTGTTTCTGCCACAGGATAAAAAAAAGGTAATAAAAACAGATGACTTTTTATATCTCACAATTTTAACTTATTTTCTTATAATTCCAAGAAAAAAGACAGAACTAGATGAGAAATAAGCAAGATATGAATTAAAAACGGTCAAAAACTGCAAGAAATAAATGTAAAATTGTGAGAACTCTGAGAATTTTGATGAAGTCAGAAGAAGAATGTTAAAATTGCAAGATATAAACTGAGAACTGAGAGATATACATGTAATGATATAATGTCATTTTTGTATCTGAGAAAAATTCTGAGAAAAAATAGCCAGAATTGCTGGATAAAACTTTACAACTGCAATACAAAAAATGGAATAATGTATGGAATAAAGAAATAAAAAAGTAATTGCAACCTTTTATCTCACAATTCATTTTTTCTTCTCAGAGGTATGATGTTTATCTGTCAAGAAAAAAATGAATTGACACAAAAGTCACAATTTTTCTATTCTGTGACAGAAAAAAAAAGTGCATGCATTTTATATTTTCATCATTTGTTATTCTGTACTATTGTACTGTTACTGTGAAATTGTACATATCATCTCTCATTTTATTCATTACCTGCCTTACTTTAGTATTATTTTACTGTTTGCTGTTGTAATATATATTTAATTTTTCTTGTCATGACTTGTTTTGCATATAATGCTTTGGCATGTAAACACAATCACAATGTCAATAAATCACTTTAGAAGAAAATTCTGACATGAATCATCAGCCCTGATCAGGGAGTTTGTTCAAATCACACTGTATTTCTGTGCTCCCTACACACAGCATCATTGAAGTGTGTCCTCGACACCTACATAGACAGCAAAGGCTCAAAGCTGCTGCTGTACACGCGTGTGTGCTCGAACAGCTGCTGTCTAGACAAACACACACAGAGCCACACACGCTCCCTATGTAGACAGCATCAGCAGCTCCCTAGGTTTGACACACAGCCATTCACATCCACGAACAGCACAAATCACATCAGCGACGAGCGACAACATCAGAGATGACAGTGATCTTCAGACATCACGATCATCTTCATCGGACATCAAACAGCTGATATGAATAAATAAAGCTGCTCATCCCCTGCTAACATTAGCATCAGCATTCACAGCTCAGCTTAGCACCGACGAGCGCTTAACAAGCGTTTACACTCCGTCAGGCGCTCATATAAAGCAGAAAAGTGCAGCAATAAAGGGTTTAATCAGCGTTTACCTGTATGTCTGGCTGATTTCTGGCAGTTTGAAGCGCAACACGGCCGCGACTGTCAGGAAAACAAACACAAATCAGCGCATGCGTCACTTCCGGGAAATCAGCGCGCGGAGCAAAATAAAACCTCTGACACGAATGCGATTTTAAATAGCTTTAATCTGAAAACGACACCTCTGTGAATATCATGTGTGTGTGTTAAGTAATATAATAATAATATTAATATTAAATAATATTATTACATTATTGCGCGCATTTGTTCGCGGTGAATAATAATACCAATCAAAATATTAAGCTTTCGAAATTATTTTTTAAAATTACCTTTTTTATTTGTACTCTTCAAACCCTGATGAAGCCGAAAGAACAAGAGTTTTTCCAAAAGAAAGAACTTTGTTTGTTTGTTTGTCCACGCACCATGTTAGTTTTGCACTAGAATAACTCTAAAACTACTGCGTAGATATTTAAAACCAACAAATGTTTATTCAAACAAACGCATTGCTGTCTCGGTCTGTCCTCACATGCAAATATGCCCGTTACTCTCATGGACTACACCTCCCATAATGCACCGCACCCGCCAGCCAGTATGGGGTCAGAGGGCGCGTCGCCATGGCAGCGGCTGGTTGTGACATCAGCGCCATTTTGGTTGTGTGTTGTGATGGAAGCAGCGAGAAAATCAGAATCCGAGAGAAAAACAACCAAAATCAGACGCGAATCAGACAAATTCGGACGTGAGGAAGCGGATACGGTGAACCAGACTAAATCGCGTCGAGAATCAAACCGAATCTGGACGGGAGTCGTTCGGACTCGGAGCGATCTGCGATAAAAGGTTTGATTTTTACTAAAACACGCAAAACACTTCAGGTATTTCAGTCAGTTTCGAGTGTAAATAGTGCTAGAGTGTTTTTAAATTCTGTGTTATCAACTAATTCTGTCGCCTATTGTCGATTTGCGAGAAAACCGCGAAAATACCGAAGAGACGTGTGATGTGATGAATGAGATTCATTAATACTGTAGAATGACCTCAGTGTCTTACAACGCTTAAATATGTGTGTCAGATGAGTGAACATTGAGTAAATGATCGAGTGAATGCTGTAGAAGAGCCACGAGTGTTTTTCCCGCCGAGTACTTTCCGAATATTCGGCGTTTATTGACGAACTGGACGGACAGATATAGCTAATGAATGAGGTTCATTAATGCTGTAGAATCACCCCACTGTCTTATAACACTTATATATGTGAGGAAATGATCGAGTGAATGCTGTAGAAGAGCCACAGGTGGTTTTCCTGTCAAATAATTTCCAAATAATCGTCGTTAATCAATATATTAACTATAAAAAACGGTAATTTGTGTGACTTTCTCTTGCTCTACATGAGCTGTTAAATATAGCAGGATGTGTTCTGGTGTTTGACAGCAGCTGCTCTCTATTTTAACCATCTCAGCAGCTTCAGCTGAGTCAAAAAATGTGCTTTTACGACAGACAGACAGCTGTCTCAGTAATTTTTGTGACCCTAGACCACAAAACCAGTTGTAAGGGTCAATATATTGAAATTGAGATGTATACATCATCTGAAAGCTGAATAAATAAGCTTTCCATTGATGTATGGTTTGTTATGATCGGACAGTATTTTGGCTAAGATACAACTATTTGAGGGTCTGGAATCTGAGGGTGCAAAAACAAAATATTGAGAAAATCACCTTTAAAGTTGTCCGAATGAAGTTGTTAGCAATGCATATTACTAATCAGAAAGTAAGTTTTGATATATTTACAGTAGGAAATTTACAAAATATCTTCATGGAACATGATCTTTACTTAATATCCTAAAAATTTTTGGCATATAAGAAAAATGTATAATTTTGACCCATACAATCAGGGCTTGACATTAACTTTCTTGCTTACCAGCCACTGTGGCTAGTGGTTTTCCAAAATTACTTTCCAATGGAGAAGAAACTGAAGCAGCTATTTAATATATATATATATATATATATATGCAAAGATATATTATATATTATATAGATATATTATATAAAGGCACCAAGTGAGTCATGCCTTCAAATGCTTTGTTCAGACGGCTGATCCCAAACACCATCCATCCTAAATTCTATGTGATAGTAGTAATTTTCAATACTGTTTAGGGCAGATAGGGTGGATAGTATGCACATTGGGACGCAGGGCCTGTCTTCATGAATTGACCACTGAATCATTGACTCAAATGATTCATTCAGTCACGAAACACCACTGTGTGTTGCTCAGAGATGTGTGACTGTTCTGCTGTGATCTTTGTTATGAACTATTTTTGTTAACCAAAGCGAGCAAAAACAGTCAGTATTGTACTAAAATGTATATCAACTAGAGCTGAAGATCTTTGCCCGAACCCGATGAAACCCGACGGGACCCGACGGGTTCGGTCGGGCTCGGGCTTGGGCTTAATTTATATAATTTTACACGGGCTCGGGCCGGGCTCGGGCTTGCGCTCCGGCTTGCGCGGTAAATGAGCGGTCATGTGTTGCGTTTCGATTAGTGCGAGAAAGATGCGAAAATGGATGCTGAGGAGGTGAAACGGAGGCTTGCCTCTGGTGATTATTTTATTTCTTTGTTCCAACTTCCAAGTGGCCTATAGCCTACGTTAGTCATTAATAAATTATGTTAAAACGTATAAATGACTCATTCTTGACAAAAGGCAAAGGAGCTGTGTGCTTGCGCACATTTGAATAATGTCGGGCTGTAAACGGATTCGGGCTTTTAAAAAGCTGTCAATCAAAATATACTTGTTGGGCTCGGGCCGAATTCTGTCGGGCTCGGGCACTGTCGGGCCTAACTTTTAAGGCCCGATTACAGCTCTAATATCAACTACTTGTTTGAACTCTTGTATAAAATCAAATTTCCAATTGTGGTTTTAAGGGAGAACTGCCACTTCCTTGGTCTTGTCATGGTTGCTTAACTAGGCTGTACGTTATAAATATATGCAATATATAGGCTATGTACAATCTTCAACGGGTGACATTATCAATTGCCGTTTACACCAAAAGTCATCAAATCAGAATCATTCTCTCCGAAATTTCGGTGCTTCCCTAATTACTCTGGTAAGGCAAGTAAAATTCTCTTTCACTTGCACCTTCAAAAAATCCACTTGTCCCAGACAAGCATTAATGTTATAAAATTCAACCCGCAAAAATGGCTAGTGGGAGTGACCGTGTTACCCACCACTGCTCAAATCCACCCGCATGTGGCAGGTGTTAATGTCAAGCCCTGCATACAATGTATTTTTGGCTGTTGCTACAAAAATACCCATGCTACTTAAGACTGGTTTTGTGGTCCAGGGTCATGTATTTAGATCTGATGTGTTTTCCTGTGGATTTCAGGTCTGCTGCCGCATCATGTGACGCGTCCCGTCCCTCATCACCATGACAGATTTCCACGCGTCCCTGGCTCCGTCTGGACTCTGATCAGCAGGATCCATGATGATTTATGGGTTGATTCCTCAGGAGTTACACGCGCAGCTCCTGGACCACCAGAACTATCAGAACCGGACCAGCGGGGTGGAGGAGCTGAAGAACATTCTCCTGGAGCTGGATCTCCAGCAGGTCTCCTCCGGCAGCATCGTGGAGTTTATCCAGTTCTTACGCAAGCTCCTGGATGACAGCAACTTCAAGGTGTTGTACGGCACGCTGCAGCTCATCAACCTGCTCATCGAGAAGCTGGATTACGATGTGGAGCGTTATTATAAGGAGATTGTGGGCGTGACGGTACGAGCGCTGGGCGACTCGCGTAATGTCACGCGGCACGAGTACATGAACGTCTTCAGGCAGCTGATGAGGATGGTGGGGCCGCAGAAGGTTTTGGATCTCGTGGTGGCTCAGCTCAAGCACAGGAACTCCAGGGTTCGAGAGGACGCCATCAACATCATCACGGCCGCCATGCTCACGCACCCACGCAAGGACTTCGACATCCCCGGCCTGTGTTTGGAAGTGGCGCCGGCGCTCGCCGACAGCAAGAAGAAGGTGCGTCACGCGGCTCTGGAGCTCTACGCCGTCTTCGACTACTGTCTGGACACGGGTAAAAAGCAGCCGCTCATGAAGGCCGTGGATCGAGTGGAGCTCGCGGGAGACGCCGAGGGCCTCATGGCCGCCGTACAGGCGCGGCGAGCACGGCACATCCTCCCTCGACTGTCTCCTGACGGGATGATAGAGTATGCGCTCGTTCTTCCCAGACCGGGACAGAGACGGCCGCCTCAGCTGGGCTCCGGGGCCGATCTGGACTGGGTTCTGAACGGAGGCCGGGTTCACAGCTCTCGCTCAGATGCGGCGGATCTGACAGATAACACGCCTCAGAGGAGGATCGTCAGCGCCGGGAAAGGGAAGAACAAACTGCCCTGGGAGAGATCGGCTCTCTCTGTGGAGCATCAGACCAATGGAAAGTCACTTGATCAGGTGAGCGATGACATCAGCATCATCACACACACCTGAGATCTCTGAAACCCTATAAAGTCACCGTATCATGAGATTCTCAGACCTCTAAATCATCAACATGATCAAACTCTGCTGTCACTTAATCTACTGCATATCTTCTGTCGTCTGATAGTTCAGAGTTTTTTTTTTATCCAGTAAAAGCTCTGCTTCATGTCTTTTTGCTGTCAAAATGTGAGCTTGCAGTCATTAGGGTCAATTAGGGTCTGAATAAATATGCTTTCCATTGATTGTTATGACAGGACAATATTTGTCTGAGATACAACTATTTGAAAATCTGGAATCTGAGGGTGCAAAAAAATCAAAATATTGAGAAAACAACTTTAAAGTTGTCCAAATGAAGTTCTTAGCAATGCATATTACTAATCAAAAATTAATGTTTTCATATATTTACGGTAGGAAATTTACAAAATATCTCCATGGAACATGATCTATACTTAATATCCTAATTAATATCGTGATGATTTTGGGCATAAAAGAAAAATTTTGACCCATACAATGTATTTTTGGTTATTGCTACAAATAAACCCGCACTACTTAAGACTGGTTTTGTGCTCCAGGGTCACAAATCTTGACTGATTTTATTCGAGTAAATGTTGGAATAACCGTAGTCATATTTCCAGATGAACACTTACTGGACTGAAGCAGCTTGGCTTTACATTATTCTCCATGAATCTTTTTGTAGAAAAATCAGTGAGTGTCAAATCTGATCTTCAGGATCTTTTGAGGAACGTTTGTTTCCAGAAGCTTTACTTTTACTGTTCTTCAGTGGAGGAATGATCTTCCCAAGCCTCTAAAACATCTCACATCTTTTGAGGAACGTTTATTTGTTTATCTTTCAATCATTGTTGGATTGCATTGCGTTATATGTCTGGATCATTTCAGTCTCATCTTACTAACGCATATTATTGGATCATTTTATGTCAGTATCTGCTCTACTGTTATAAAGATCTCATTGATTTACATTACAAGCATCAGAATTTCATCACAGAAATATCAATCAGTATATTTGAGTTTCTGAATAAAATCGAGCTGTTTTTTCCTCTATTTTCTTACTATATCAGACTATATGAGCCCGATGGATCAAATATAGTACTTAAAAAAAAATGTTTTTTTTTCAGACTATTATTTTATATATTAGGGTTAAGGGTTAAGTTAATGTTCAGTGAATAAATAATAATTCCTGCATATGAAGCTCATTTGCATTTGTTTGGATTGTTGCGGTAGTTCAGTAGTAAGTGAAGGACTAACTTGTCTAACTGTGGCTCACTGGAGGTGGTGTGTGTGTGAATGGCTCTCATGACGTGATTCAGTGTGTGTGTGTGTGTTAGTGATCTAGTTTCCCAGCAACACTCACACACTGCAAGACTTCAAATGAGAGACGAACAAACACCAGCAGCACATGGAGACTTTCTGCAGACGTTTCTTACAGTGTTCTTGTTTTCCAGTACAAATATTTAAAGTTTCTTAAATCAAGATATATTTACTGGAGAATCAAAATCACAGAATATATTCAGAGAAATTGATCAAAATGAAGTGTGTTAGCACAAGAACAAATATTGAAGCATCTTAACGGTTTTAAAGTTCCTCTGTCGATCTCACTGTCAGTCAAGAAGTGGGTTGATGTGGATCATTGGCTTTCAGTCCATGAGAACTCAGTGTGATGAAGGACTGTGATTTTGATTAAAAACATGATGAGTGTGTGTGTGTGTGTTGATTATCTCGGACTGATTGAAGTCACATGTTTATTCCAGCAGGTTAGCGGTGAAGATCCGTCCTCCTCCATGAGACTCCGTCAGGACACTGGTGCCAAATACAGTAAGAACATTCTTCAGTCTTGTCTTGAGCACAGACAGAGAGACATTATGAGCCACACGGTGGCTTTATTACCCACCCATCCTCTAGTTGTACTGATTATATGAAGCGATTGAAGTGCTTAAATTGACTTTATTAAGACATCAATAATACGTAAGAATAACAAAGCAATAGTACCATTAATACAGTCCACTGAAATTGTTGTGTAAAGCACACAGATCCAGTGAAGGCTCAGATAACTGTACTGTCCTCTGTTCTGGTCCAGGTCCATCAGAACCTCTCCAGTCTCCAGGCCGGACCCGCATATCTCTGGGTCGACTGCGCCGCAGCGGGAGTTTGGACTCGGATCCAGACATTTTCAAAGCAGCCAATCCCTCTGAGTCTGAGAAAGGTGACGCTACTCAGTACTCTGTGTATTTTGTAAATACATTCAGACAAGTTGTGGGACACTTTTTTCATTTTTAATTTTATTTCAGATGCAGTTTGTATTTATGTCCATTTAGTTAGTTTTTTCTTCATCTAATAACCCTTATTAGGACTAAAGAGTGCTGTTAAGTCATTGTTTGTCACGTCTGAATTTCTATCGCAGGTTTGCCCAAGACAAGTCGTTTCCTGTCAGGCAGCGTTGAGCGAACATTCTCCCTCCCGACTAATTCCACACCTCCGGGCTCGTTTCTGCTGCCCTCGTACCCACTGACCACGCTAACAGGAAGTCTGCTGACCCCGACCTTACCGCGCAGAAACCACGCTGACCCGTCGCTGTCCATGTCCAACACGTGGCCCAACAAACGTGACGCCAGCCCTCATCGCAGGAGCGACATCACTGGTCAGGACACGCACTACATACACCTACATACACTTTAGAGCTGTTAGAAACTAATCAAACCACAGAAAAAAAAGCAATAATGCACAAAACTTGTTCAGGTTTTGTATTGTATTTGGGTCTGTTTTTGTATTTGTTAAATTGGTTCAATACATTTTGGGAAATGATTGAGGTATTTAATGCATTTCCCCTAAATCTGTATGATTGCAAATGTGATTTGATACAACAGTTCAATTAAATAAATTTTGCTCAATTCTGCAAATGAAAATAGTTTGAATCAAAGTCATAGCAGAACTATTGAGCGTCTATGACAGAGCAGTGATTGATTACTGAATGAATCCATGTTTTTGAATGAATCAAGTGAGCCAATGATTCATTGACTTGTTCATAAAGACAGTCACCTGCTTCATTTCTGAGTGATTTAGCTGTTTGAAAGAATGATTCAGTGTTCATTCATGAATACTGACATTTTTTGTTGTCATAATTGGAGTTTCATTTCTCTAAATCATTTTATATTTCAATATTCACTTTTTGAACAGAAACATTATTATACCCATTAATTTTTATTGAAAAGGAAATGATGTCATGCATTTCCTATGTCATTTCTTCACGTTGTTCATTAACAAGCTCCTCTGATGCCGTGTCAGGTGAACTGAGCTCTAGTAAGCGCTCTCCGCTGCCTCCTCGAGCTGTACGGACCTCATCCGTCCGTCAGAGCCGAAACACCAGCAGACCCTCGTCGCAGGACAAACACCAAGACAACCTTCACCTGGATCTGTCGGTCAGCAGTGGTGCGGGAGAGCCGGAAGACGAGCCGCTGGACCGTGAGGAGGTGAGTGTAACACTGACACGCATATATGTCCTCTGATTCCAGCAGACCGTGACTCTTGAGGTGCGTGTTCATCTTTCAGATGCTGAACTCCTTGCGCTCATTGAGGAACAGCGCCGCTAAGAAACGGGCCAAAGTCAGCGCGAGCGGCTCTGAGCCGGATCCAGACAGTCCAGACTCTGCGGTGAAGCTGGAGCTGGTTCCTGATTCCCCGGACCAGACGTCTCCATCCGTCACCAGCCCTCTGAGCGAGAGCGGCCTGAGCAGCCTGTACTCGCCTCCGTCGCCCAACGGCACCAAGAGCAGGTCAGTCTCTCGGTCTCTGGTGATCCAGTAAATGAGGCCAAATAATTCACTCAAACCCAGAGGTGGGAGATATACCAGTAGACATGATAAACTGATTTTGGATTATTGTCTCTATCGTGGTTACATGATGTTTTAGTGCTGCGCCCTCACGAACAAGTGTTTTTAAACCTTACCGGTTTAAACAGCCATGAAAGAGGATTCAGTTCAGTTCACATGAACTAACAGATGCTGTACGCTAGTTTTAATTCTCATTTCTGGTTTATTTCATTACTGCAGCCCTGTGAACTCTGCTGCGAAACCACGAGTGCCATCAGGAAGACATGTCACAGCAGACGTCAGCACTCATGGTGTGTATGTGAAACAAACAAGCACGGCGGCATACATGCTGTCACATGGTGTGTTACATGTCATCTGTGTGTTACAGGTGTGATGCAGCAGGAGAAGAGTCTGTCAGATGGGAACGTGAGTGTGATCGGTCAGAGACTCGTTTACTCAAACAGATCGATAGATCCAGATGAGGAGAAACCCAGTGACATGACGTCATCATCATCATCACCGCAGATCAGAACCGCCGGCCGCGAGCCGCTCCGTGCCCTCAGACCCGCTAGAGGTGAGCATCATTACTCCAGTCTTCAGTGTCACATGATCCTTATGACATCATTCTAATATACTGATTTGCTGCTCAACAAACATTTATGATTATTATTATTAATGTTGAAAACAGTTGCCCATAGACCAAAAACATCAAAATCTTATTCCAATCTTTTGTATGTTTGATTAGTCCTGTTGAATAGTTTTTGATGTCAATAATGTTTCCCTCAGGATCTCAGCAGCATGTGTCTAAGTCGTGCAATCGTGACATGTCAGAAGGAGTGATCGGACGAGGTCAGTTCATGGCTGTTTTACTGACTGCTGATCTAAAGCACTGCCACTTTCATCCCTCATTCATCCTCTTTCCTCATGTGTGCAGGAGTGTTCGGTTCAGTTGTTCTTCCCAGTCGTCCCAGTGTGGCGTCGTCTCCTGAGCAGGGGGAATCAACCGGTAGAAGCGCCCGTGAGCCTCCATCAGGCATATATGGACACGCGTTCACCAGCGCACACGTCGAGTCTGACGGCAGTCCTGAACCGGAGGAGCTGTCGGTCACTCAGGTGCGTCTCAAACGGACCGACGGCTTAAAACGAGCTTTCGCTGTGATGCTGAGTCACATGATCTCTGTGTGTTACAGGAGAGAGTCAGACTCTCTAAGTTCGCGAGCGACAAGATGCGTCAGCGGCGTCTAGAGCAGCAGGACACGCCCCCAACTCAGGACCCGATGAGACGCCATGTGCTCATCGACGATGTGAAAGGTGAAAGTTCAACAGCAATGTCGGTCATAGTTTAGCTGTGTCTCTGTCATCCTCACTGTTTCTGTGTTTATTTTCCAGATGTGAACTTGAACGGATGTGAGTCGCTCTCAGATGAATCTCCCTCCAGCCCGACTGGATCGCAGAATCCAGTGAAATGTCTGAGCCCCGCCCATCAGCCCGCCCCACCGACCGGCCCGCCCAATAGGAACACAGCGCCACGACTGAGACGAGCGTCTAGTCTGAACCGGACCAAACCGCCTGTGTCACACAGCTCCGGTGAGAGACAAAATATACATATCAACAACAATAAAATCACACAAACACTCACTTAAATCTTCAGACTTTACATTGCTGTTTAAAAGTTTGGGGTCAGTAAGATTAAAAACATAAATAAATGCTTTTTATTCATCAAGAATGCTTTAAACTGCTCAAAAGTGACAGTAAAGACATTGTTACAAAAGATTTCTGTTTTAATTTGTTCTGATTGTTCTGATTTCTGATTTTACGTTTCGACAAAAATATGTTTTTAACATTGCTAATAATCATAAATGTTTGTTGAGCAGCAAATCAGCATATTAGAATGATTTCTGAAGGGTCATGTGACACTGAAGACTGGAGTAATGATGCTGAAAATTCAGCTGCGCATCACAGAAATAAATTACAGTTTAACAGATATTCACATAGAAAACAGCTGTTTTACATTGTAATAATATTTCACATTTTACTGTGTTTTTGATCAAATAAATGCAGTCTTGAGCAGAAGAGACTTCTTTCAAAAATGATAAATAATCTTACTAACCCTAGACTTTTGAACAGTAGTGATGCTACAGTAAACTAACACATCTGTTAAAGTTTGCTCACTTTTACTGTTGTTTGCTGAATTTTCACAGGTGAAATCCAGTCATTTTAAAAGGGATCATCACTACGCTATTGACAATGGACTTTTCAGCTGCAAATTTGAGCTGAAATTTAGCTATTCTGACCGTGCCAGTAGTCAGTAAATGGTAGATGTATCTTAACTAGGTCAACATGGTCATGGCTTTAGTTCCCAGGGAACACACTGATAACATGTTTACCATACATGCACCATGGGTTGATTTGGAAAAAGCCTGTTTCAAATTCTTGAATATCACTGAGGTTTATCTGAGCGTATATGATCATCATAAAGTTGTTTATGTTTGTCCATTAGATGAGTTGATTCCTGGGAGCCCGAAGAAAGAGGGTCAGGATCAGGCAGACCTGCGTCCGTTCTCTAAGCCGGAGCTGGCGCTGACGCAGAGCTTCAGACTGATCGCATCAGACGACTGGTGAGTCTGACAGCACACGATCAGCGTCAGCGTTCAGCATTACCACAGATGTGCTCATTCATCTCATAAAAATAGAGAAAAACGGATCCTCTTGAGATGTTAGCATACATTTGTTCCATTCATGAAGGGAGAAGAAGATCGAGGGAATGAACTTCCTGCGTAGTTTGGCTCAGTATCATCCTGACGTCCTCATGACCAGGATCCATGACGTGTGTCTCGCTCTCATTCAGGAGGTTGGTCAATAATGCATTCAGTCATTTCTGTAGCGCTTTATACAATACAGATTGTTTCAGAGCAGCTTTGCATTAAAACAACAGTGTTAATGTAAAATTCAACAATTTTCTACTGTAAAGTAGACAGTAGTGTCATTATTCAGATAATTTCGTGGTGTCTCTGTGATGAAGGTTCGTAACCTGCGCTCCGGCGTGTCCCGCGTGGCCGTGGTGACGCTGGGCGAGATGTTTGCGGCGCTGCAGAAGGGAATGGATCAGGAGCTGGACGGGACGGTCAGAGCTCTGCTGCATAAAGCCGGAGAATCCAACGCCTTCATCAGACAGGACGTGGAGCGAGCGCTGGACAGCATGGTGCAACACTGCACACTCACACGCAGCATGAACGCGCTGCTCGCCGGAGGACTCGGGTCAGAAACGCTCAACCACACCTGGGTCACATGATCACACACATCTACAGATAGATTTTTCTGAATACAGGGCTCTACGCTTACTTTTTTGTTTAGGAGCACTTGTGCGTTTTACGAACACAGTCAAAATTTCAGGAGCTCCTTCTAATAATCCAAAAATCTGATCAAAAATTAGCCTTCACATTACGAGGTGATATTTAAAGTGATTTACAGGGGAATTTTGTTTTTACGTTTGAAATGGCATTTTCATAACTTTATTAAAAGTATATCAACGTTTTAAAAAATATATATTTTATAAGCTTTTTAAAATTTCTAATTAGAACAGCAGAATAAGAATAAGTTCAATCAAACCGATCAAATGAAATCAGTATTAACAAAATGAATTTGTACTACAGAGATGCACTGAAGATCTCAAAAGTCTTGTAGGTGTATTTTCATGTTTAATGAGGCTCAGAGGAGCATGAGTGCAATCAAATTCATAAATTCATGTTGAGATTAATGTTTTAAACGAAAAAAATTCAACATAGAAATATTAAATTATTTAAAAAAATAACAAGATACTTTAAAAATAAAGCTAAAACTGCCAGTAGGTGGCGGCAAGTCACTGATTTAATTACTGAATCATTCATTCATTTGATTCGTTCGAATGGCTGATTCATTCAGGAATAAAGCAAGTGACTCTTTATGAATGGAAAATTGATTCATTGACTCACTAGATTAGTTTAAAAACGCACGTTCATTCATAAAGGAAACAGCGCTGTGTTTGAATGGAGATGTGCAGCGGCTCAGTTGTGACTTTGTTTCAAACTATTTTTGATGACGAAATAGAGCAAAGTCAGGCAATAGTGTTATAGTCAGACAATGTAAGTCACTTCATATTAACTTCTTGTTTATTGAACTGTTGTATGAAATCAATATCTCATTTACAAACTCCCTCAATAATCATTCAAATCTGTCACTCATCTTAGTTCATCCAAAGTTCCATTATAATGAATGAAGTTCTCTACACTGCACAATCAGTCTCTTATTTACACTTCGTTTATGAAGTGATTGGTGAGATATGTGTGTGATTCATTACTCAACGTTGCAAAAACACGTAGAAGCCTTTGAATCTCCCCTCAGCGCAAACACAAATATACTGATGGGGTCAGTCGCACTGATGCTCTTAAATGTTTTTTCATAGTCGCACGCAATCGCAAATGCAAGTGAAATGGTTGCACTGTAGAGCCCTGGACTATGGTTTCATATACAGGGTTATAGTGTTTCATGTTGTTTGTAACGCTCATCCATGTGTGATTTATTCTCAGTCACCTGAACTCAGTAGTGCGTAAGTGTGCGGCTCAGCATCTCTGCGCTCTGGTGGAGCGGGTCGGAGCCGCCCGTCTGCTGTCTGGGACTAAAGATGTGACCGACCGAATCCTGCCGGCCGTCTGTAAACTGGCGCAGGACTCGTCTCAGGAGGCCAGGTGAGTAACACAGGGGTCAGAGGTCACGCAGCCTGACGCTCTGAGCTCATCTCTTCACGCTGTCATTGGTGTCTCTCTCAGGTACTTTGGTCGACGGATGCTGCTGTTTTTGTCCTCTCACCGAGACTTTGATAAAATGATGGAGAAGTTTGTCCCTGCTAAAGACCTGCCGACCGTCAGAGACGCCGTGTTCACTCTCAAAACCAAGGTGTGCACAAAACACATCACGAACACATCTAGCCATTTTCCTGTATTTGTATGCTACTGATCAAAAGTTAGGCGTCAGTGTGATTTATTTATTTATTTTTATTAAAGAAGTCTCTTTCGCACATCGAGGCTGCATTTATTTGATCAAGAATACAGTAAAAATATGAAATATTATTACAATTTCAAATTAGTGTTTTCTACATGAATATCTGTTAAACTGTAATTTATTTCTGTGATGCGCAGCTGAATTTTCAGCATCATTACTCCAGTCTTCAGTGTCACATGATCCTTCACAAATCATTCTAATATGCTGATTTGCTGCTCAACAAACATTTATGATTATTATCAATGTTGAAAACAGTTGTGCTGCACAATATTCTTTTTAATGCAGCCTTTGTTAATAAAAAATGTATTTATTTTTTTCTTTTCTTTTTTTAATCGTGCTTTCTTTCCAAAAATGTCTTTAACATTTAAAAAAAATTAAATAGGATAAAAGGGGGGATAAAAATTAAAATGTTTCTTGAGCAGCAATATTTATATATATTTATAGAATTGTATTAATATTTATGCTGTTATGCTAGGGTTATACATCATGCTTGTATTTGTTTTACTGCTTTTAATTTATGCTTTTTTCATTTTAAAAAATCATTGTCATTGTAATTTATTTAAATTATTATCATTTAAAATATTATAATTATATTAAAATGATTTCAATTAAATATTATTATTATTTTATGATTGTGATTATCTTGATTATGTGGCACTGAGAACCTCAACCTCAAGGTCCTCGATAGAAGCTGTGCCAGTGTGTGTGACAGTGGGCGTGCCTTATGTGATTGTGGGTGTGGCTGAGACTGAGAGTCTTCTAACACTGTTCATTGTTAAGCTCCTGTGTGTGTGTGTGTGTGTGTTTCAGGGTTTGGGTGAGATGCCTCAGGACGCTCCATCGGCGCGGGGCAGACGCTCTCTCCCGGGCAACGGGCTGACGCGCACCTCGTCCCTCACACGTGACCCTCTGAGCGGCAGCAGGTATGAGACGCGACCCGTACGTCTGTTGATGTGTTGGCTCACATTCGCTCATCAGTCGTGTGTTCAGCAGGGATTGCGGGCAGACGGTGAGTAAAGCAGCCAGTCTGGCCGACAGGAGCGAGTACGTCAAACAGATGAAGACGCTGCTTAACTCCAGGGACTTCAGGGAGAGAATCAAGGCCGTCGATCAGCTGGTGAACGACTGCGAGGAGAACCCGGGCCTGGTCGTCGGCAGCCTGTTCCCGGTAAATATATGACACTAAACTAAACCTGTCAGACCCACTGCTCACTAAACTTTAACAGATTTGCAGCTTCAAATAAATAATATAAATAATTTATACTTACATAAATTATTTGTAAAAATATTGCATATAAAACTTTAACTTATTTTATTTCAGTTATTTTCTAAGGCACCGTTTCTTAGATTGATGTGCTAAAATAACTAAAACTGAAATGTAAATAATAATTAGTAAAAGCAAGAAAATTACTAAAGCAACTCACATTTTTTTTAAAAATTAGAAAACTAACTGAAAATATATAATAGTATTTTAGTAATTTTGAAATAACATTGCTTTAAATACAAATAATTAATTCATTATTTAACTAATAAATAAATTAATTAATTATAAATTAAGTTTTAACTGAAACCAGATATTATATTAATTGATATAATATTGATTTAAATAAAATCAGGTGTGTTATATGCTGTCAGTTATTGGTAGTTTGATTCAGTGTTATTTTAATATCATTGAGATAAGATGATAGTTTTATTATTTGTAGTTTTAATATTTTAAATTCATTTTTTTATATTTGATATTATATTTTTATATTTTGTTTGTTTTAATTTTAGTTTAAAATGTTGCTTTTTTGCCATTATTATTATTAATTTTTATTTCAGTTTTGGTTGGAGTTATTTTAGTACATCAACTTCGAGAAATTAAAAAGTAACAAGTAATTTTTCTATTCTTAATTCAGTCATTATTTTATTTTAAGTAACACTTTTTTATGGTTTTAGTTTTAGCTAACTATAATAACCCTGGTTTGACCTCCTGAAATCATAATGTCCCTGATGTTGATGCTGATGCTGATGGTCTGCGCAGGTGTTTGATGCTCTGAAGGCGCGTCTGCAGGAGTCCAACAGTAAGGTGAATCTGCGGGCTCTGGAGGCTCTTCAGACCATCATCGCTGTGCTCAGAGACAGTCTGGCTCCAGTGCTGAACATCCTGATCCCCGCCGTCGTGGACAATCACCTCAACTCCAAAAACAGTAGCATCTCCACGGCGGCGCTGGGGGCCGTTCAGGCTCTGATGCGCAACATCGGTGAGTTGAGTTTGAGTTCACAAACTGATTTGAGTTGACCTTCTAATCTTCAGTGTGTTTGACTCCGACGCTGTGTTTCAGACAACAGCCTCCTGCTGCAGCCCTTCTGCTCCAAAGCCCAGTATCTGAGCGGGAAAGCCAAGCTGGACCTCATCGAGAAAGTGGCAGGTGAGTCCAGATGAGTTAATCAGGGTTTCTGTAGGTCTGAAAACCATCTAAATTTCCCCTTCCATAATTCATAAATTCTTGGCATTAAGTGTTGCATGCACGACAAAAAAATGTTCTTCCTCAGTATTTCTGTCTTATTTTCCAGTACAAATATCTAAACATCCTTAAATCAAGA
This sequence comes from Labeo catla, assembly GCA_012976165.1. Lineage (NCBI taxonomy): Eukaryota > Metazoa > Chordata > Actinopteri > Cypriniformes > Cyprinidae > Labeo > Labeo catla. The sequence goes on along the minus strand of VONZ01001617.1, from coordinate 50,603 downwards.
TACATTTACTGGAGATGCAAAATTAAGATGTTAGGTCTAGATTTCTAAGAAATTGAACAAAATTTGAGTTCATGATTAAAACAAGAACAAATACTAGTCAATGGGGAATGAAAACTTGTTTCTCTTTGAATTAAGTCGATTTGTTGGAGCCCATTGTAGGACTGCACAATTAATTAAAATAAAACTTAAATCAAGATTTGGCTTTATTGTGATTATGAAATTGTAATGGCTGTGACTTATTTTATTTTTTTTAATTAAATAAATATATGTGCACACACATACCTCATGACAAAAAAATAAGAAATAATTGTCACAGATTTTTATTGTCATAATATATTTTATTCTTAAACCTTAGACCATTCTAATGATTTACAGCTATAGGCCTCTCGCATGTTAACAGATCACCCCTCAGTTTTCTGTAAAACATGCACAATGTTTCCATCTAACATGTATTTTGAGCTGCAGCTCGTCATATTAATGGAGTGTTTCACTAGTTAGCAGTAAACCGGTTACCACACCTCAATATGGAGGAGATTTATGTTGGAAATATGGATATTTCATTTGTAAACATCGTATTTGTTTGGCTTATTTCAGTTAATGTAATCAAACTAGCGAGCTAAGCCAGTAGTAGTACTGACAGTGTCGTGTAAACATGAATGAACACGCGGAAAGAGGAACAGATGAACTGAATCAGTTGAGTGAGTCATTTACGCTGGAACCGCTTTGATTGATTCAAACTCGTGACTTCGATCATTCAGTTCAAGCGATTCACTAGCGAAATACATATCAAAAGAGCTATTCGTTTTCGAATTTCGACATCGCTTGTAATGTTTTTTAAAAAGCACATATAGTGATGGGCGAAACGGAGCTTTTCGAACTCCGAATCAGTTAAAACATTGTGTCGCAATTCACTCACTGTTTCGAAGCGCTCCAAACGGTTCGCGAAACGCGAATCATTAATTCAGATTGGGACTTCAAATCGGAACGTCGGGTTCGCGAATCATTTCGCGATTTGAATGATTCGCGATCCGCGCTCCGAGTCCTGATCTGAAATTATTTTTTTCTTTTATTATTGTTATTAAACATTACAGACATCAAGACAGTACAATTACAGACAAAAATAAAAAAAAATACACAGATTTGTTGCCAGGGTAACAAAGAAAAAACAAGGTAATAAAATTACATCTTAGGATGACACAGAGGATGAATACAGAGATACAGTTTTCATAGCTTTCAAATTAGTTTCCACATACATATCCAAGTCCACTTTGAACAAAGAAAAAAGAGGTTTAGAGCCTGTAAACTTTTGTTTATGAATGTGAAATTTAGCTAACAGAAAACACAAATTAATTATGTAATATTTTCCTGTATTCTCCTTAGAATATTCAAATAATCCAAACAAAGCATCTTTAAAACAAAATGCGAAGTCACTTACAAAATAAGATTGAATAAACACCAAAAAGTCTGACCAGAATTTCTCTGTGTGGGTGCATTGCCAAAACAAATGAGTGAAGTGTTCTTCAGAAGAATGACAAAAACTGCAGTTCACTTCAATGTCAGGCTTATATTTCCTAAGAAAGACTTTAGTCGGGTAACATTTGTGAATCAGTTTAAATGTCATTTCTTTTACTTTATTGGTAAGCAGATACTTATGAGGCAAGGTCCATACTTTCTCCCAAGGTATATTCTCCACAATATTATTCCAATACGATATTGCATATGGAATCTGATCTGAAATGATGGTTCGCGAATCATTTGATGTAGATCGGAACTTCGGATTCTATTTTTATGAAACAGTAGAAAACATTACAACATTAAGGCAGTACAGTTATAAAAACAAAACAAAGAAAAAATAAACTATACACATGTAAAAAAATCCATAAGAAAATTAGCTATGGTTTTACCATAGTAAAAGTGTAGCCGTGGTTAATTTGTGGTTACAGCTTTTTAGGATGAACAGAATTTTGGATAGTTTCCATGTACTTGAGTAGATCAACTTTGAATGAAGAAAAGAGAAGTTTAGAGACAGATTTTTGTCTGTGTGAAATATAGCTAGCCGGAAACGATTAATTAAGTGATATTTTCCTGTATTCACTTTCAGTAATTGTGATTTGCTGTTTTTTCTCCACCAATGCAAAAATCAAACCTACACCCTTGTTTTTAATTATATATAATATATATTTATATTGGTATCACAGCTGTTGCTGCAGAATAACAGTTCATTTTAAATGTTATGTGCTTTACTTCTCTTTCTTTTTTGTTCTTAAGTTAACACTATTGCCATTTTGTTATAATACAATATTTTTATTTATCTATTTATCTTTTTTAGAATTTAATTTTACAGTATCTATGATGATCTTGGTTTTTAAAAAGGTGTCAAAAAGTCTTAAATGTCTCTTCATTAAGTCCTGTTGACGAGTGCGAAAGCTGAAAGTGTGACGTGTGTGTTGTTTCTCAGAGCTGGTGACGGAGCTTTATCCGCGCAAACCGCAGCTGGTGGAGCAGAAGGTTCTTCCGCTCTTCTGGACTCTGCTCAGCTCCTCCTGTAACGGCGGAAACGTCCGGACGGCCACAACCAAGCTGGCTGAAGCCCTGCACTCGCACATGGGCCAGACGCTGGTGGAGAACGCCGCCGCGACGCAGCCCGCGAACGTGCAGAGCGACCTGAACGAGCTCCTGAGAGCCGCTCAATCCACCTGAACACAGACCGACACATCCCACAGTGCCTGACTGACGATCTCTGTCACATGTGAATAAACACTCTGACGATCTGCCGTTTTGCACTTTCATGGTACCGTGAGCGATCGTGAGTCTTTACAGAATGTAACCTTTCAATGCACAATCACTCAGATGTTGTTTTGTACCGTGTGCTCTGAACGTTTCTACCAGACGTGTGTGTTTGTGCGGGACTTTTGTACTGTATAATAGCGCAGTATTAGCTGTACGGATGCTGTGTGTCGCTGCAGTACGGTTTATATATATATTTTGCGAAGATTATGGCCTGTTTTAAGTGCGACCCGTCCTAGTTTTTGGTTTTGCATGACCAAATTAATTGTTGGGTTTTAAAAACAAAAGAGAAAATCAGCGTTTTGACCACGAACGACGCCTGTGTTGCTCTGGATGTGAAAGCGTCGTATTTCAGTGAACGTGCAGCTTCGAATCAGAATGATACAGGTGAGTTCATGTCCAGGTGTAGTTCTCAGTTTAGTGCCAGTCATTCCAGAACAGCCTTTATGAGATTTCACATTAAATTATATCAGAGAGAGAGAGAGATTTATCTATATAATAAAGTGTCTTATTTCTGTAAACACGTGTGCTGTGATCATTTACACACCGATACATGATCTTCATTAGATCTCCATAGTTTATATATTTATGTGAAAGGAGAGTTGTTTCTGATTTACAATAATTGAATGGTTCTGCTTTTGCTGGTGTTTTCACATTATTCTTACATACATGAGCAAATATGAGCTTAATGATTACAAATCAATTATAAATTCTTTATATACTGTGACTAGTAACTTCACATTTCTGTGAGAAATTTAAAAAAAAGCAAATTTTATAAAAAAAAAACATCTTAAACACAATCTACAAAATGTGCCATCTTTTATTTTATTTATTTATTTATTTTAATGTACGCTGTAAAATCTAACATGAAATCCAGGGCTTGTTCAGACTATTTGATGCCTCGGCCCCCAGATATGATGGCCCCCTTTGTGAGGCCCCAGAGCTTTATTTTCAGGTTTATATTTTAATTGAAGAGAATATTTGCTTTTTATTATGTTGAATTTGCAGGATTGAAGATCTCTATATACAGTGGGGGAAAAAATAAATAAATAATATATATATATATATATATATTAGTGCTGTCAAACGATTAATCACGATTAATCACATCCAAGATAAAGAAAAAAATTGTTTACATAATATGTGTGTATATTGTTTATATTTATTATGTATATATAAATACACATACGGTTAATATTTTAAAAATATATGTATTTACATGTATATATTTAGATTCATATAACTGATATTATATATAAATATTTTTCATATATAAACAAAAATTTGTTCTTAAATATATACATGCATGTGTACACACATAATTATGTAAATAAAATGTTTTATTTTGGATGCGATTAATCATTTGACAACACACACACACACACACACATATATATATATATATATATATATAAATGTGCAAAGCTTATACGTGTAAACTTTTAATTGAAGAGAATATTTGCTTTCTATTACATCGAATTTGCACAATTAATCAGGATATAACTTTTTAGTTATAATATTAAAAATAATTTTTTAGAATATTATTATGTATTATTAGATATTAACAAAAAATGTTCAAAATATTACCTAAAAATAGTCGAAATATATCAGATTTTTTATAAGTTATAACATAAATGTATTTATTATTATTGTATGCCGTTTTAATCAACAAAACAATACAATTTTATTTGGAGAATATTTCGTTTCTATTACACTGACTCTCTTTTCTAACCACCATCAAAGTACTTGTATGTGCATAAATCTAAACATAAAATGCTGACTAGAAATACATATAATATATATAATTCTTATGATTTTTGATCAGCCTTAATAAATAAGAATTGGTACTAATAGTTCTGTATATTTAAACGTTTTTTATTATTTTATTATTTAATTGTATTGATTTTTAAAATATATTTTTAATATTTTACAATTTATTTAATATTATATAATATATTTTTACAGTATTTTTCTCGCATCCCAGTTTGAAAACCCGTAATAATCTGCAAAAAACATCGTATAAATAGCGAATATTCTGACAATAACGTTTTTTATTGATTAACTTCAAAAGAGAACGTGCGCTTTCACAGTCACAGGAACATCCCGCCAGTGCACGCGCACGCTCTTTGACGCGCAGTGACGTCAGCTGTACGCGCCACATTCGAGCCTCCGTTTCTCTCGCGCTGCTGTGTTTATGTTTGTTTGGAACAGTAAAACTCTTGTATGTTTCGGTTGTGAGCGTTAATGAACACGCGGAACTTCAGCGCGTTTGATGTAGTCGCGATATGTTCGATTGGACTCAGTCTGACAGGATTCAGCGCGTTTGTTTACGATGATGATAATGATGAGGTGATTGTATAATGAGCGCCAATCAGAGGACTTTATTCCAGTCATGGGGCTGCAGCAGCAAAACCAGCTCGAACCCCAGAGACCAGAGCAAAACCAGCTCGAAACCCTCGGAGCGCAGAGACAGCAGGAGCGTGTGGGGTGAGACGACAACAACAACAACAACAACAACAACAACAACAACAGCGGCAGCAGCTCCTGACGAAGATGAGGATGATGATGTGATGCTGGTGGCCGTCTATGAGGCCGAGCGTTCGCTTCAGGCCCCTCCTGAGCCGGGGTTCGACCCCTCTGCGGGCCGGGTCTGGATCTACCCCACCAACTACCCCATCAGAGACTACCAGCTGCGGATCTCGGAGGCGGCTCTGCTGCGCAACACGCTGGTCTGCCTCCCCACCGGCCTGGGCAAGACCTTCATCGCCTCCGTGCTCATGTACAACTACTACCGCTGGTTCCCCGCCGGCAAGATCGTCTTCATGGCTCCCACCAAACCCCTGGTGGCGCAGCAGATCCAGGCCTGCTACGGGGTCATGGGCATCCCGCAGGAACACATGGCCGAGCTCACAGGTCACTGACCCCACACGCCAACCGCTGAGGTCATGACCTCTGGAGGTCACGGTGAACAGTCCCCAAATCAGAGACGTTACTGTAGTGCAGGGGTTCGCGAGTTAATGAGTAAAATCTAATTTAACGTTAAAATAAATAAATGGGGCTGCACGTTTAAAGTAAATAATACTTTTAGAATTAGAGATATAATAAAAACAGTAATAATATATTTAAAAATATGGGTTTAAAAATATTAATTAAAACTTTATACACATAGTTCAGGCCTAATATGTGACCCTGGACCACAAAACCAGTCATAAGGGTCAGTTTTTTGAAATTGTGATCTATACATCATATAGGATACGACAATATTTGGCTGAGATACAACGATTTGAAAATCTGGAATCTGAGGGTGCAAAAAAATCAAAATATTGAGAAAATCATCTTTAAAGTTGTCCAAATTAAGTTCTTAGCTATGCATATTACTAATCAAATATTAGGTTTTCATATATTTACAGTAGGAATTTTACAAAATATCTTCATGGAACATGATCTTTACTTAATATCCTAATGATTTCTGGCATAAAAGAAAAATCCATCATTTTGACCCATACAATGTATTGTTGGTTAATGCTACAAATATACCCCAGCGACTTAAGACTGGTTTTGTGCTCCAGGGACACATATTACCTAATAAAATAAAAGAATATATATATATATTAGCTTTAATGCACTTGTTAATAACAAAGGCAGTCAAATGTCAGACAAAAAGGACAATTCAAAATTAATCATTTACATTGTAATTTACAAAGGAGTAGAAAAATATCTACTCCATTTAATGTCAAAGAATCAAGATTATTATAGTGAACTGAAACTGAAATTGAAACCATTCAAATGTTTTATTTAACTTGATGCTTTAAAATAACTAAAACTGAAATAAAAAATAACAGAAACTATATAGACATGTTTAAAATAAATCTGCACAAGAAAATGACTAAAACTTGAACTAAAAGCAAAATTTAAAAAATAAAACTAAATATTAATAAAAAAAATAATAATAGTATGTAAATGATACTTAAATGACACTACACAGAACTTTGCAAAAAAGTTTTATGGATAAATAACCTTTTTATATATTATTGCCTCATTCTTATTAAAATATTAATATGTAAAATAATATTAATGATATTAACTATTATTAATGTTTTGTTAAATTATTTAAACCTTGTTATTTAATATTATAAATATTTATAATTATTTAAGTATTTTCTTTTCCACTAGAAGGTGCTGAAACCCATAATCATAAATGTGACCCTGAACCACAAAACCAGTCATAAGAGTCAATTTTTTTTAAATTGAGATTTATACATCATCTGAAAGCTGAAGAAATAAGCTTTCCATTTATGTATTTGTTAGGACAGGACAATATTTGGCTGAGATACAACTATTTGAAAATCTGGAATCTGAGGTGCAAAAAAATCTAAATATGGAGAAAATCACCTTTAAAGTTGTTCAAATGAAGTTCTTAGCAAAGCGCATTACTAATCAAAAATTAAGTTTTAATATATTTACGGTAGGAAATGTACAAAATATCTTAATGGAACATGATCTTTACTTAATATCCTCGTGATTTTTGGCATAAAATAAAAATCGATAATGTATTTTTGGCTAATGCTACAAATATAAATGATACTTCAGACTGGTTTTGTGCTCCAGGGTGACAAATGGCTCATGATTGTGTTTTATGTGTTGATTGTGTGAAGTGTATGTTAACACACTCATGTGTGTTTGCTGTAGGCTCGACGGCGGCGCAGCAGCGGCGGGAGCTCTGGAGATCCAAGCGCGTTTTCTTCTTGACTCCTCAGGTGATGGTGAACGATCTGACCCGTAACACCTGTCCGGCCGCACACGTCAAGTGTGTAGTGATCGACGAGGCCCACAAGGCCACCGGGAACCATGCGTACTGTCAGGTAGAGCTTCATCTGCTTATTGAAACACAGCCGGTGCATGATGGGAGATCGGTTCTGATCGCTTCCGTTCGTTCTGCAGGTGATTCGTGAACTGAGCAACCAAACGCAGCAGTTCCGCGTTCTAGCGCTCAGCGCCACACCTGGAGGAGACGTCAAGGTGAGACACGACCGGCTGTCCTAACCCTCATGTAGATGAGTTTGTTTGTTCATCAGATTAGAGAAATGTGTCATTCCATCACTGTCTCACCAATGGATGTGAATGGGTGCCGTCAGAATGAGAGTCCAAACAGCTGATAAAAACGTCACAATAATCCACACCACTCCAGTCCATCAGTTCACATCTTGAGAAGACAAAAGCTGAAACAAATCCATCATTAAGACATTTTTAACTAAAATAAAATAGTCCATAATCCATAATAACACTTCCTCCAGTGAAAAAGTGGTCTGGTCTGGTCTGAATCAGGAGAGAAATCTGCACAGATCAAGCACCGTTTACAAGCCAAAACAGCTCTAAACAAAAATGTGGATGGATTTTGATGTGAAAGACAAGAGAAGATGGACTTTTACACTGGTGGATCCGTTATTATGGACTCATATTTTAGTTAAAGAAAATGTCTTAATGATGGATTTGTTTCAGCTTTTGTCTTCTCAAGATGTGAACTGATGGACTGGAGTGGTGTGGATTATTGTGGTGTTTTTATCAGCTGTTTGGACTCTCATTCTGACGGCACCCATTCACATCCATTGGTGAGACAGTGATGAAATGACACATTTCTACAAATCTGAAGAAGAAACTTATCTTAATCTTGTATCACTAATGATCTGAAAAGATGACATTTAATAGAAAAAGAAATGTGTGATTCCATCGCCTGCTCACCAGTGAATGTGAATGGGTGCCGTCAGAATGAGAGTCCAAACAGCTTTTTGTCTGTGTTTCATCTTTTGTCTTCTCAAGATGTGAACTGATGGACTGGAGTGGTGTGGATTACTTTTGGATTATTGTGATGGTTTTATCAGCTCTCATTCTGACGGCACCCATTCGCTGCAGTGCTGCATCCGTCAGATCAGTTTCATGTCTTGGTATCTGATGTGATGTGTGTGTTGTGTTTGTTGTTCAGGCGGTGCAGCAGGTGATCTCTAACCTGTTGATCTCTCACATCGAGCTGCGATCCGAGGACAGTCCAGACGTCCAGACACACGTCCATCAGCGCAGTCTGGAGAAGATCGTGGTCCCACCGGGAGAGACGCTCACTCAGTATCAGACGCGATACCTGCAGGTACAGCACCTGATCTGATGTGTTTCTGCTTCAGTGGAGCTTTCATTAGGAGACGGGGAGATTTCTAAGCTCTGTGTGATGAGTGGCACACGCATGTGTGGTTTAGAGGGAATAAGAGACTGAGACACGTCTGGATGATTCAGGTGTGACTGTGTTTCTTCAGTGAAATCAGAAGTGATTTCAGCAGCTGTTGTTGTGTTGTGGTCAGAGCTGTTGTCATGTTGTTAAACGGCAGCAGAATCCGGTGAACACGTTCACTCCTGTCCCTCAGTGAAATACGAGTGTGTTTCTGCTGGTGTTTGTTGGGTGTTGCTGTCGCCCTCTGCTGGTGTCAGATCATCGTCACACGCCGCTGGTCTGGTGTCTGTCTGTGTTTTGATTCTTCACTCTCTGCTGGACTCGTCCCTGTCTGCAGTGCTTGATTCCCGCTGAGCAGGACTCGAGGTGAAGGTTTGCACGGTTTATTCACGTCTCACCGGAGCGCTGGAATGTTTCAGTCCGCCGGAGCAAAGCAGCAGATCCGTGAGCTTCAGCTCAGACGTGAAACGGCCTCTTTACATGATCAGAAAGCTCTGATTTATCACATACCTGCTCCTTCATTTGCTGCAGGGATTCTCTAAGATTTCATCAGCCAAAACCCTTTGAGAATTATATTACAAAATATTTATGTACAAAATATTATTTAAATGTTTACAATATTTAATCATTTCAAATAAACATTCAGAATTCTACAAATATTATATTTTAAATATAATCAAATATCAAATCAAATCAAATATTATATCTCAGAGATTTTAAATTAATATTTCAAATCCAAAAATGATTAATCATTAAAAAAGGAATAATTTAAATTAAACATTCAGAATTCTACTAATATAATATTTTTAAAAAATTATTAAAATATTTTTAAGTCTCCCTGAGACTTTACATTAATATTTCAGTTCCAAAAATGATTATTCATTAAAAAAAAAAAAGAATAATTTTAATGAAAAATCCAGACATTCAGAATTCTACAGATATAATATTTTTTAGAAAAATGATTGAAATATTTAAAAGATTTTTAAGTCCCCCTGAGATTTTAAATTAATATTTCAAATCCAAAAATGATTAACCATTACAAAAAAGAATAATTTTAATTAAACATCAGACATTCAGAATTCTACAAATATAATATATATATTTTTTTAATTATTAAAATATTTTTAAGCCCCCCTTATATTTTAAACTAGTATTTCAGTTCTAAAAATAATTTAAAAATGTGTATATATATATATATATATATATTTTAAATACATTATTTAGGAAACAGACGGTCTTGAGTAGGCAGGGTTGCAAAGGGACAGAAAACTTCTGGTAAATTTTTGTAAGCTTTGCAGATTTTTAGAAACTTTTCAAGATTTTTCTGAAAATTCTCAGAAACTTTTGGAAATTTAACAGAAATGTTTCCGTCCTTTGGCAGCCCTGTGTGTAGGTGGATGATGGTCTGTGTTTCATTATTTTCAGATTAAACTACATTTTTAATGTTCTCTGTTAATTCAGCTTTTGTTTTGATTCGACATCATCATCATCGGTCATTCCGGGGGCTGGTTTGTTCTGTACGGTGCAGTGACGACGCTGGGGTCAGCGCGTGATTCAGTAATAGTTTATTCAGATCAGAACAGAAATATGAACAAAAGCATCCACAGAAATTCACAGTGGCTGTTGTGTTTAAATTGAGGATACACGAGCGTTCACATTCACAGCCGTCAGACACTGATCAGAGATCAGCTCGTTCACTTCATTCAGACCCCAGACAGCACAGAAAACTCTTGTGTGCTTGTAACAGAGAAGTTTAAAAAAATACTTAACAAAAATAGCACTATGACAATATATATATATATATATATAAATGTGCACCTATTATATGGATTTGTTGATTATCACTACACAAGCGTCGATTCTAGAGCGAGAGACAGACAGACAGACAGAGGTACGTGATGATTGTCTTACAGCAACAGCGTTTCACAGAGTGACTGACGTCCAGTTTGTAGCTTATAATCAGTGTGACGCATATAAACGGTTCAGCGGCTCTGCTCACGGGAATCAGGAACTACAGGATGACCGTAACGCCCTGCGCTCGCTCCGCTGTGGTCTCTGAGAGGCGCAGAGGATTCTGGGTAGAGGAGGGTCGGGCGCGGCTCACGGCCGCTCCAGGAACCAGATCTCGTTCTGCCGGTTGGCCGCCGCCGGGTTGGTGTATCCGGCCACGATGAACGAGTCGCTGACGCACACGGCCGGACAGTCCAGCGCCTCGGCCAGACTGCGGATCTCGTGGATGATGGTCAGCTCGTTGGTGGCGCCCGTGAACGCCCTGAAACATCCGGATTTAAAATCAGTTTGACTCAAAAACCAATCATGTTTAACATAGTCGCTTACAGTGGAGGTCTGGGTTAGAAGCAGAAATGTGAAAATCTAAAATCGGAAATCTGAGGGTGCAAAAAAATTTAGAAAATCACCTTTAAAGTTGTCCAAATTAAGTTCTTAGCATTTGATATATTTATGGTAGGAAATTTACAAAATATCTTCATGGAACATGATCTTTACTTAATATCCTAATGATTTTTGGCATAAAAGAAAAATCCATCATTTTAACCCATATAATGTATTGTTGGCTATTGCTACAAATATACCTGTGATACTTAACCCTTTTAAACCTGATGTATCAGCGCCGACACATCAAACCAAGCTTGATTCATGTTACCATAACTCCTCCTCCATAACCATTTGCTTCTAGAAAATATGCACTTTCCGGCAATGTATAGCTTATTGCGCTCCGTCGGCAAATGACGACAGATTTCCGGGTGAACGGGAAGGAAGAATCTGAACGGAGTGTAGAGATTTGGATTGTGTAAAATGAACGTGAAGGAGGAGTAAACAGCACAGAAGGTAATTGGGATGATTTTTGATGAGACTTGGGAGCAGACTGAGTGAGACTTTTTCACATGTGGTGTGTGCATCTCTATAATGTGTCCTTGCGTGTATATGTACAGAATATGCGTGTATATGTGCATGCATGTGTATATGTGTGTGTGCATGAACAAAAAAGTCTCTTGAATGAAAACTGTGCAACCCTGTGTCACAAAAATATGACACCTTGCACTTGAAAATTGCACATTGTGTTAGAATTTTACAGTCAAATAAACAAAATATGTGAAAAATAACTATTTTACTCTTAGGTCTTAAAGGGTTAAGACCTCACCATTTTTGATAACACACATAAGAATTTTAATGATTTCAAATCTAATTTCTTGATTTGAGCTGCATTTAACTACTTTAACTTACGATGCTTTTCAGAAAACACAGACCATTATATCATGAATATACATTGAAATAAAATATTTTGAGTAGAAATTGCCACTAGTAAGTGAATAAATGAATAATAATAAAAAAACTATAATCACAAAAAAGACATAAATTCATTGTTGAACACTAAACACTTGAAGCTCCTGAAATCGCAGAATTTATTTCAATATAATTTTATTTAATTATTATTATAATAATGTATCACTTCTGGTTTCTGTTAATTAAACGAGGTTATTTGAGCTGTAAATGGTCGAAACAAATTTTTTTCTAGCTGCATGAAGGCAGTAATGTCTGACGTTTGTAATGAATATACATAAAAATGAAACATTCTGAGTAGAAATGGCTAAGAAATTGCCATTGGTGAGTGAAAAATATATTTAAAATCCTGTTAAAAATCTTGAACACTGAACAACATTCAGTTCTTGAATCTACGTAATTTAATTTAATACAATTATATATTTTTAAATGCTATTATTATTAGTAGTAGTAGTAGTAGTATTATATGGCCTTATGAAATGAGTTTTATTTTTTCCCAAATTCTGTTTAATTTTTTTCAAAATTCCTTTTTTTTCTGTTTTAATGTTTCTGGATTCCGTTTTTTTTTTTTTCCATTTAAATTTTTCTGGACTTTTTTTTTTTTAATGGTTAAATTACATTTTATTAATCAAAAAGCAAAAGTTACATGTTTATGGCCCTATTTTATTTTTTTCTCACCTTCTGTTTTAATCTCACCAAATTCTGTTCAAGCATGTCTAATTGTTTAAATGCATAAAAACAACTTAATTTATTAAATTTTCTTTTTTACAATATTTTTTACAATATTTAAAAATTTCTGGTTGTCAAATGAAGGCATAAAATATGAACTGAATTAAAATTAAACTTCATTTTTAGGGCAAAAATTGTAACTATTAAAATTAAAACGTGAAACAAATATTGTGTAAAATAAAGGTTTAACAATTTTAGTAATAATAGTAGTAGTAGTATTACGTACATTTCTACTGAACGATAGTAATATACAGTATGTCTTTAAGTTAAACCAAACTTTTATTTTGATGAGTTGCCGTATTATTATTATTATTATTATTATTATTATTATTATTATTATTATATATATAAATAATGGGCCCTGTTATTATATATAATAAAGAAACTATTAATAAAAAAGTAGTTTGAGCTGTAAATGGTGTGAATTGTCATGTAGAGGTGTTTTACTGCTATAATTCCCATGTTAATTCACATTTATTTCTATACAGACGTCAAAGCAGCTTCACAGTGATAAACAGGAATAACAGGTCGTGTGAATGGCTCTATGTTTTGGTGTTAATGGGTTTTACAGATATATGTTGATTAGCTATTCTTCACTCATTGATGCGTCTGCCAGACAATGTTGTTTTCCCTGGAATCTGAAGCCATGACCTCCATTGTAAGTGTGAACAGAGGAAGCAGTGGAGGACGTCTCTGTGTTTTCTCACCTGGTGTAGACGATAGCGGCGGGCCACTGCTCTACCACGATCTCGGGGTCGTACGGTCGCGGCGGGTCGCTCTGGTGCGGGGCGGGCAGGTAATACGCCACGGTCACGGCCCGCGACAGAGTCGTGCGCATCTCGTCGGTGCGGATCACCGTCACGATGGGTATCGTCATTCCCAGATAACTGCCTGCGGAGAGGAACCGGCTGTTAGATTGTAGTGAGAGGCTGTTTGATATAGATATATCTTTTTTTTTTTTAATCAAGAAATTGTGGTTTTGGATAAAAAAAATATTATCAAATGTTACAATTAAACACGTTGCCAATCTGCCGTAACCAAGAGTTGATGTGAGTGATATTCACACAGAACACATTTGTGCTGAAAAACAGCAGATGCGGAAAAAACACAAGCTAATAAGATGCCAGATGAACTTCTTGAGCGGCACATTTTTAGACGGCGTTTCATTAGCGAGATGCTGATGTTTGAGGATGTTTTGTTGAAATCGCTCTAGTCTGAGTCAGGAGGAGCTGAGTGTGTTCATGGACCTGCTGAGTTCTGCTGGCAGATGTATCTCATGATCTTCATGAAGCCGTAGCAGATGCTCTGTTCATACGTGTCCTCGTGAACCGTGATACAGGCCCAGTGCGCTTTCTCATAGTGACGCTTCTCATATACCACCTCACCACACTACAAAACACAACAGCAGAGTCAGAATCAGCATTCGAACACACTCACACCACAGCTAAGATTTGCAATGTTTTTAAAGACGTCTCTTCTGCTCAACAAGCCTGGCTTTATTTGATCCAAAGCACAGCAACAACAGTAAACTTTGAAATATTTTTGCTATTTAAATAACTGCTGTCCACGTGAATATATTTTAAAACGTAATTTATTCCTGTGATTTCAAAGCTGATTTTTTCAGCATCATTACTCCAGTCTTCAGTGTCACATGATCCTTCAGAAATCATTCTAATATACTGATTTGCTGCTCAACAAACATTATTATTATTTTGTTGAAACATTTTTTCAGGTTTCTTTGATGAATGGAAAGATCAGTAGAACAGAATAGAAATCTTTTGTAACATTATAAATGTTTTTATCATCACTTTTGATCATTTTAAAGCATCCTTGCTAAATAAAAGTATTAATTTCTATATTTTCTTTCCCAAAAAGAAAAAAAAACATTATATTGACACCAAGCTTTTGTATGGTATAGTGTATAATATTACAAAAGCTTTTTATTTCAGATAAATGCTGATCTTTGGATCTTTCTATACATAAACAAATCTTGAAAAAAAAAAATGTACTAAACTGTTTTAAATATTGATGATAATAATAATAATAATAATAATAAAGTGTTTGTTGAGCAGCATATTAGAAGGATTTCTGAAGAATGATGCTGAAAATTCAGCTGTGCAACACAGAAATAAATTACAGTTTAACAGATATTCACATAGAAAACATTTTAAATAGTAAAAATATTTTACAATATTACTGTATTTTGGATCAAATAAATGCAGGTTTGGTGAGCAGAAGACGATTCTTTAAAAACATTAAAAATCTTCAAAAACTGTTCAAAAACTTGACTGATAGTCTGATTATTCTTAGAGATTGAAGCAAATGTGCTTCAGCCAGAATAAAGAATATGAAAATGCTCAGAGTTGCTGCAGAGAACAGAAAAAAAGTGAACAACAACAAAAACACATTTTATTGAAAATGCAAACTCATTCTCTGCCAACAGGAGGCGCTTTTTGAGCGGCATAAACAGCAGTTTCCCTGGTTCCCTGATCTCATGTACACTACTTTATCATATCAAATTTTACATTTTTCTGAAGTTGTTCCCTTCAACAACACATTCATATAAAACACCCACGCTGCGTTTTGATTTTTAAACGTGCAATGCTCACGTTTATTCAACCGCCACAAATAAATCAATGGATGGGAAACACTGGTACTGTATACTGAAATATCAGAAATGTGTTTAAAAATCATTTCACTGTTATTGAAAAAAATATATCGCGATACATACTGATATTGAATTATTGTACAGCCCTACTCCATAGGTGTAATGGTTTTTATGCTGTACAAACTATTTTTATCCCTCTACACCTAATCCTACCCCTCACATAAAACTGGGTGCATTTTTAGATTTTCAAAAAAACACCACTCTGGATGTTTTTTAAGCCTTTTGCATTACAGTGGCCTCATAAAACTTCACCTTGTAATATCTCAGTCATAACCATGTCATTTGTGTCCTCACAAACCACCCAAACCAGCGCACACACACACACACACACAGAGCAGAGTCAGTGGAGGAACAGATCAGTCACTCACATCTGTATGAAATATAAACACAAGCACACGACTAAGACGGGAGTTGGTTTTATGTATTAGTATTATGATGTATTGGTTTTATTTCTGACTTTTTAAAATCTTTTCAGCAAATACGTTTATTGACTCAATGGAGTGAAATAAATGTTGCTGAATCTGCTGTGTTTGATGTGGATTCGATTGTGAAGCGTAAAAGCTCTTCTAGAACACAGTAATGATTGAGCAGCGCTCAGCCGCTGCAGATGCTGACGTGATCAGAGTTTCAGCTACTGGAGATTTTTCTTGCACTGAACACATCAAATGTCTTCTGACATCTAATATATTTCATATTAGTCACATTTAGCAGCACATTTGTCATATCTGCACCGTATGTAGTGTCATTTTGCCTCCAGCTCGGATTCGTTTCTGACCCTGATGGAAAGTGTCAATCAATGGAAGTGGGCGGAGTCTAATGCTTTCACTGGCTCGTTCATGTTACTCATATTGATGGCACTGGATGTGATTGATCATTGATCCTGAATGATTGTGTGGGTGGTTTCCTCCATCGCCGTGCTGGTTTGTTCCTCTCGTATCACACTCGCGTCACGTTACGGTGTTTGTTTGATCCTCGTCTGTACGTACCTTTTCCTTGCGTGTGATGAGGGTGTAGGGCACCTGCTCCCGCGTGTGCGCGCCGTCGTTGTTGGTGGTGATCTGTTGGATGGGTTCGGCCATGTCTGTGAAACACAGAACAGATCGACATGAACGTTCAGCTCAGATTCTGCTTGAGAAACACATGGAGTGACGTCTGCAGTAGGAAACGCTGTAAAACTGGACGTTTCTGCCTGCTCTGACCCACCGTTCTCTGATCTGATCACGAGAGGCACTCTGACCGAGCGTTAGCAGCACATCTGCCCACGGGACGCTAATGAATAGTGACGACAAACACTTCACTGCACTTCATCAAATGAGTCGCTTTACCCGTAAGCCTCTGTGTGACTGTATCCAGTGCTGATGGGATTGAGATTGAT
The DNA here is from genome assembly GCA_012976165.1 of Labeo catla. Classification (NCBI taxonomy): domain Eukaryota; kingdom Metazoa; phylum Chordata; class Actinopteri; order Cypriniformes; family Cyprinidae; genus Labeo; species Labeo catla. The sequence continues at coordinate 33,527 of VONZ01001617.1, read as the reverse complement.
GATGTAAATATGAACAGATGAGATGTACATTAGTGTGTGTGAAACAGACAGATATAAATTGAAAAATTCAGGAACACATGAGCAGTGTTGGGCATGTTACTTTAAAAAACTAGTTACTTCTTACAAATAGTAACAGAGTTAAATCATTATAAAAGTAACTAATTACCAGCGAAAGTGACTATTGTGTTACTTTTTAAAAAAAAAAAAATGTTCCAATGTGTCAAATAACTTGGATGCCCCCAATATTAAACATGTTAAATGAATGAAATTTGAATGAAATGAACACTTTTTTTTGTTTGCGCACCAGACTAACGTTAAATATCTCATAATATATTAGTCAACATTTGAAGATAAAAAAAAAAAAAAAAAAGTTAATCGAAGTTGTTCTGAGGCAAGAATGGATATTGTTTTGGTTTTAGGAAAGGTTTTGATCCACTTTCTGTGTGTGTGTGTGTATATATGCTGAAGTTATTGTTTGTAATTTAGTATTTCTATAAAAAAAGGGAAAAAACTGAAAATAATACTGATAACAAAACTATGAATTCTACTACTAATAACAATTTAAAATGCATTAAAGAATAATGAGCTGCTGAGTTCATGAATATTAATCATGTTGTCTGCGTTCGCTTGAACTGATTTGCTGAAATCCAAACAGGGACGATGATAGGTGAGCGCCAGCCAATGAGATTGCCGTTTGCGCATTAGTTCCAGCAGTTCTTAAAAGCTGAAAAATTCCAGAGGAGCTCCGTTATTTTGACAGGAAAATACAGCAAAGAATATCATTTACATGTAGTGCGTCAATTCTTGTATATATTCATGATATATAAGACTCTCTCGTTCTGAATCTTTCTTTGCGTGTGTGTGAGACAAAGCAACGCTAGTCGTGTACCATCACACTAGAGTTTATGGTTCGTCAAATACAGGTACACTGCACATCCATTTAGATTAACTTAAAATTATAATAATATTATTAATAATACTATAATAAATTATAGTAATGCTGCATTTTATTTTTTTATTTTTAAGAAAATATATATAAAAACAATTATAATGTCGTCATTCCCATCACTGCTCATAAGGAGAACAATAAAAATCTATTATATACTAAATCAAATAATGTGTGTGTGTTTTTTGTTTTTTTTTTAATAAAAGCATACAATGAGAGATTTACAAGCAAAATTAATTTGCAAAAATTACAAAAAGTAAAAAATTGTATTTAACAGTTAGTGGAATTACTATTTTAAGCAGAGAATTGTTGTGATGCAACTAATTATGTAACCAAAACACTAATAACAGTCAGTTAAATACTGCAGAATGTGGGACCTTTAATTATAAACAAGCTTGAAATAAACATAGACTCTTATTTTAAAATATTGTATCCCAATTCCAGTTTTCTGCCCCCAAGACTTCTTAAAATAATTAAGACTCTTTGTTGCCAGGGACTTTTTATTCCCACCCATAAATATATTTCACAAATGCTCATCAAACACTTGTGGTTCCTGAGCGGATCACTGTTGTTCACAGAATCACTCTGACTGTGACAACCACAATAAACAGTTTAGACTAGTCTTACCAGTTAGTCATCACATTTTCTTTAAGATTGCTTAGTAGATCGCTCTAATTTGAATCTAAAAAATGTTTTGTTCTTTGAGTTTATTCAGTCGGCCACAGGAGTGAGTGAGTGGGTTAGTGAGTGTATGTCGTGCAAAGGTCACACTTAATCTTGTATTTCACAATACTGATAAACCACAACACGGAGCGCTCCTGACAGCAGCTTTACTACAGACTCTCAGTGCAAACACACTGTACAGTGCAACTCAGTTCATGAGTCATCAGTTCATCTGGGTTAATGATACTAGTGTCATTTTTAATGCCTGTTGATTTATAATTAATAACTTATGTAAACAAATTAAATTTTACTGTAAAGTGTTAACTGGTTTTCAGATCTGTCCTGATCATTAGGTCAGAGCTGCGGCTGGTATTGGAAGCGTGCTGGAACACACGACGAGCGATCAGTACTGAACTGAATCGTTGAATCGAGTGCTGCGAATCTCTTACTGTACAGCGAGCGTCGCGCTGATGTTTGCTCTCCACGTGTGCGGTCGTGTAAAGCGCTTTACTGGACTGGATTTAGAAAGGCATTGGTCTGGACCAGACGAGCCTGATAATCTGTGAGATCTCAGCTAAAGCTCAGCGCTGCTCCGCAAACACACGTCAGCTGCTTTACTGCAGACGCAACCGAGAACAAACCCTCACAGAGCACCAGAATGAACATTTAGCAGTCCGTCCGCAGGATTCCAGCGCTTCATAATGAAATTCAATACGATTGTTTGTTATAAACTCATGTAAACGGCTGCGTTCGGTAATACGCAGAGAGCTGAGCCCCTCAGCGTCCTGTGATAATCTGCTGAAGTGGGTCAGAGAGACAAACACGTGAATCATGGGAAAATCCTGCTGGAGTGAGAGTCACGCATACGTGAATGAGAGCACATCGGTCTCAAAGCGAGATAGTACAAGCAAAAACATGGAGATTCTGTTCTGTTTTGCTTGTGTAAAGTGACTAGTGAAAAGAAAACATACAAAATGCATGTTTAGGTGTTTATTTCATTGCACTTTATCTTTTTGCGTCTGTAGATTTAAATTCCAATCCATATCTTTAGAGTTTTTTTCTCTTATATACACCAAACTGGCCATTTTCATCTGTTGTTGTGGACTCAAAACCAGTCCACAAAACCAGTCATAAGGGTAAATTTGGTGAAATTGAGATTTATACATTACTTGAAAGCTGAAATAAGCTTTTAATTGATGTATGGTTTGTTAGGAGAGGATGCAACTATTTGGAAAATCTGCAATCTGAGGGTGCAAAAAAATCAAAATATAAAGAAAATCACCTTTGAAGTTGTCCAAATGAAGTTCTTAGCAATGCATATTACTAATCAAAAATTAAGTTTTGATAAATTTACAGTAGGATATTTACAAAATATTTTAATGGAACATAATCTTTACGTAATATCCAAATGATTTTTTGCATAAAAGAAATTGATAATTTTGGCCCATACAATGTATTGTTGGCTACTGCTACAAATATACCCGTAATACTTACGACTGGTTTTGTGCTCCAGGGTCACATATAGTTATGGTTCTATGATTGTTCTGGGTGTGATCGGCCTTCGACTGCAGTTTTATCGTCTGTCGCTTAAAATGCTGGAGCTTTCTAAAGCAGGATGGATTCTGATTGGCTGTCAGTGTATTTATCATTCATAAGCTCCATAAGTCCTGAAAATGCCTGCAATGATATCATACTTCCGTTTCCTTGATGTTTTTAAATAATCCATTCTTTTATAAAGTGTGTGTGCTAAAACCAACACTGACTATTAAGAGTGAAGTTGAATCATCTGGTTATTCTGTACTGTGGTGTTTACACCGATGTGAGCCTCATTACTATAGAAGCCAAGAAATAAAAAAAAAAAAGTAAACAACTTTTTATCTCACAGTTCAGAATATTTCTTAGAATAGTGAGCTTATATGCAGCTTAAACTCGTAATTGCGAGATTTTGCAATTTTGACTAGATTTACATCTCAGAATGGACTTTTTCCCCTTATAGTTTACATAAAGTTTACGTTGTGCAATTTTTGCTTTCTTCCCCTCATAATTCTGAGTTTTATATCTCACATCCAGAGCTTTTCACTCGAAAGTCTGAATTGTGAAATATAAACTCATAAATTGTTTAATTCTTTATTTACACTACCAGTCAAAAGTTTTTGGATAGTAAATGTTTTTTAAAGAATTGTCTTATGCTCACCAAGCCTGCATTTATTTGATCCAAAATACAGCAAAAGCAGAAATATTTTTACTATAATTGTTTTCAATGTGAATATATTTTAAATTGTAATTTATTCCTGTGATGTGCAGCTGAATTTTCAGCATCATTACTCCAGTCTTCAGTGTCACATGATCCTTCAGAAATCATTCTAATATACTGATTTTCTGCACAAGAAACATTTATTATTATTGTTATTATCAATATATAAAACAGATGAGTACACTTTTTCAAGATTTTTTGATGAATAGAAAGATCCAGAAGCTTTTGTAACATTATACACTATAGCATTCAAAAGCTTGAAGTCGTTTTTTTTTAAAGAGATGATAGAAATTAATACTTTTATTTAGCAAAGACGCTTTAAATTGATAAAAACATTTATAAATGTTACAAAAGATCTCCATTTCAGATAAATGCTGTTCTTCTGAACTTCCTATTCATCAAAAAAAAAAACTGAAAAAATTCTGCTCAGCTGTTTTCAACATCATAATAATGATAAATGTTTGTTGAGCAGCAAATCAGCATATCAGAATGATTTCTGAAGAATCATGTGACACTGAAGACTGGAGTAATGATGCTGAAAATTCAGCTTTGAAATCACAGGAATAAATTACAATTTAAAATATATTCACATTGAAAACAGTTATTTTAAATAGTACAAATGTTTCACTGTTTTTGCTGTACTTTGGATCAAATAAAGGCAGGAGAAGAGGGGGAAAAAATAAAAATCTTACTGTTAAACAGTGGACTGGTAGTGTAGCAGCAGACACAGACACACACGCAGCTGTTGATCGCAGTTCTGTGCTGCAGAAAGTGCAACTGAAGCATGTCGGTCTGTTATCTGCACTTGATAGAGAGTGTCTGAGCTGCCTACATAGTCAGAATTTGTGTGTTTGAGACGCGATCCGCCGCGGTTTTGGGCTGCTGAGTGGAGTGACTGTTGAACTGGTATCGTTAGTGAGGGGGGTGTGTGGTTTGGGACGCGTCCCGCGGGTGTGTAGGTGTTACCTGTCGGCACCTCCACCTGGTGTCCGCGCGCCACATCCCTCCAGTACTGCAGGAGTCTCCCCTGCTGCTCCTGATCCTCCTCCTGCTCCTCCTCGAGACTGTCCGAGAGCTGCTCCTCCGACACGGACTCCAGATCCTCCAGCGTGATCATGTTATCGCCTCCACCGCCGCCGCTCATCCGACACCCGCCGCGATCCATCGCCGAATCCACTGAACGTCGATACCGAAACTGCGCGATCGTACGGCGCGATCACCTCACGAATCACCTGCGCTTACGCGGATCTCACCGTCATGTCCGCGAACCGGAGCTATCGATCAGCGAGCAGCCGTTAATCTTGCGTTAGTAACCGAGTTCTGCTCGTACGTGTTGTTTTGAAGACGGGACAGTCGTGACGTATTTAAGGGCAGAGTCTTGGTCACATGACCGCACAGGCGCCGCCCACCTCGGGCAGGAACGTATAAATACGTCATCACTCACAGAGCTCTAATAAACGCGCATGTCAGATGAACGGAGAATGAGATGTTCATACATCTAACAGTCATGTTTCTAGATTATATATATATATACACATACACTACCAGTCAAAAGATTTTTAATGTTTTTAAATAAGTCTCTTCTGCTCACCAAGCCTGCATTTATTTATTTTATTTTTTATTTTTTGATCCAAAGCACAGCAAAAACAGAAATATTTTTTACTATTTGAACGAACTGCTTTCTATTTGAATATAGTTTAAAATCGAATTTATTCCTGTGATTTCAAAGCTGAATTTTCAGCATCATTACTCCAGTCTTCAGTGTCACATGACCCTTCAGAAATCATTCTAATATGCTGATTTGCTGCTCAACAAACATTTATAATGTTAAAAACAGTTGAGTAGATTTTTTTTTTTCAGGTTTTTTGATGAATAGAAAGTTCAGAAGAACAGCATTTATCTGAAGTAGAAATCTTCTGTAACATTATAAATTTCTTTATTATCACTTCTGATCATTTTAAAGCATCCTTGCTAAATAAAAGTATTAATTTCTGTAATAATGTTACAAAAGCCTTTTATTTCAGATAAATGCTGATCTTTCTATTAATCAAAGAATCCTGAAAAAAATGTACTTGAGTGTTTTAAATTGATAATAATAATGATAAATGTTTGTTGAGCAGCAAATCAGCATATTAGAATGATTTCTGAAGAATCATGTGACACTGAAGACTGGAGTAATGATGCTGAAAATTCAGCTTTGAAATCACAGGAATAAATTACAGTTTAACACATATTCACATAGAAAACAACTATTGTAAATGCTAAAAATATTTCACAATATTACTGCTTTTGCTGTATTTTAGATCAAAGGTGAGGCTTGGTGAGCAGAAGAGACTTTAAAAAAAACATTAAAAATCAAAAAACTTTTGACACGTAGTGTATATGAATGCAGAATTTAAAAAAAATGAAACATAAATGTTTCATTTAACGTGAGGTACAGTGTGAATGTATTTAATAGTTTTAAATGCCTTAATGGTCCTTAATTAATTTGTGTAGCCTATTTTATAAAGTGACAGATTTATGTTGTGATATGACATTTAGCATGTCTGTGTTTAGATACTGTGCTGGTTTCATTGTGGACAGATTCAGTCAGTGTTATTCTCCTCCAGTAACAGGAGATGCTGACTGTGTTTTTCCTGGTAATCTGCTTCAGTATATAGAGCTCAGTGTGTGTGTGTGTGTGTGTGTGTGTGTGTGTGTTTTCAGGTCAGTGTTTGATAGGCTTCGTTCACTATCTCCCGTGAGTTTTATCACACTTCAGCCAGAAATACCTGTACTGGTCCTTGAACTGCTGCTTGTGTTCGCCTGCCGGATGATTTCAGCTGCTGTGAATAGAGATTTTCAGATGAAAGTTCAGGATTATTCGGATCACGGCATTAGCTTGGAATGAACCAGGAAAACACTTTATGCTGTAAATAAATATGAGCACGCTTATTAACTCTCAAACAGTTCAATTGGGCAAACAGAGTGTGTGCACCGTCGGTGTAAATGTCAAGAACACTTGATCACTTTAACAGTCTCAGTGTTTCTCCGTTCACTCACAATCTCATCTTCATCTGATTGTGTTCACCATATGTTTGGCTCTTTCAGATCATGTACCTTTTTCTCAGAGTTCCTGTCTATTTACAACACATTTTTACATTGGCAATGATTTTTTACAATGTTGAATTCTAAGTATTAAACACAGACACGCAGAAACACTTAATTTGTACCTTTAGTGAAAAGTTAAGAGGTTTTTGAAAGAAGCATTTCAGCTCACCAAGGCTGTATTTATTTGATCAAAAACACTGTAAAAAAGATAAATATTTTTAGAATTTAACACAGCTGTTTTCTATGTGAATATCTGTTAAAATGTAATTTATTTCTGTGATGCGCAGCTGAATTTTCAGCATCATTACTCCAGTCTTCAGTGTCACATGATCCTTCACAAATCATTCTAATATGTGACTCTGGACCACAAAACACAGTCACAAGGGTAATTTTTTTTAAATTGAGATTTATAAACCATCTGAAGCTAAATAAATAATCTTTCCATTGATGTGTGGTTTGTTAGGATAGGACAATATTTGGCTGAGATGCAACTATTTAAAAATCTGGAATCTGAGGATGTAAAAAAATCAAAATATTGAGAAAATCACCTTTAAAGTTGTTCAAATGAAGTTCTTAGCAATGCATCTTACTAATCAAAAATTAAGTTTTTGTATATTAGGAAATGTACAAAACATCTTCATGGAACATGAACTTTACTTAAAATCCTATCCTATGTGATTTTTGGCATAAAAGATAAACTGATCATTTTGACTCATACAATGTATTTTTTGGCTATTGCTACAAACATATCAGTGCTACTTAAGACTGTTTTTTTTGCTCCAGGGCCACATGTGCTGTCATAAATCCTGTTATTTTTCAGGATTTACAGATGAATAAGCTCTGAGAGATTCCACACACTGACTCAGAGCTGATCCAGGCTTGTAGTTGAATGTATTTAATAATCGTATTCTAAGATATGAGACGGCATTATGACGACATTTAATGAGTAAGAGGGTCAAGAACTGTGTGCGCTGCAGCTGATGATTGATTGTTGTGTTCATGCTGTATTGAAAAGGTTTGTGTCTCAGCAGTGATTGTTTGCAGAGAAGTGATTAGAAAAGGAGTCCTGAAAGATTGAATGTCCATTTTCCCAGCAGGGCAGCATGAAAGATGAAGGTGTGAGCGGAATATGTGTGGTGATTGTGTTGAAAAGAGGAGTCCGTGTGCTCCATTGTGCTGCTGTAATGATTTTCAAACAGCTCCGGCCTGTTTTTCCGACAGGTTTTGGAGAAGTTTACATCCCGTCTGACCCAGATGAGGCTGTTGAATCAGCGTGACCTCCGCTCCTTCACCAAATACCAGATCATTCTGGCCCGAGAACAGTTCAGACGCAACCCACCGCCGCACATCCAGGTACGAGCACGTCACTCACCCACGCAGAATTTACCTGGACGGGTTTGATGACACATTTGTGCTTTTACTATTTTTATCCTCTTATACTTTTTTTTATCCAGCGGAGATAATGAAACCATCCACGGTAGATTAATTAGTGGAAAATCTCCACTTGCAGTCTTCATACCTGTTCATTCTGTTCCTCACAATGACGACCTGTGCCGTTTCACTGTTCACACCTGATATTACGAAGTGTTTTGGTCAATCCTGCTGTTTTAATTCGTCTCTTCTGTCCACTTTCACTGTCCACTTCTGTCTTGATTGAAACAAAACTTTTTTTTTTTTGCGTTCGCCCACAAGTGCATTTCAGTCTAATGTGTTTTTGACTAGCTCTCGTCTCATCTCAGATTGACAAAAATGCATCTTAAAGGAAAAATCCACTTCCAGAACAACAATTCACAAATAATGTACTCACCCCCTTGTCATCCAAGATGTTCATGTCTTGCTGTCTTCAGTCGTAAAGAAATTATGGTTGTTGAGGAAAACATTTCAGGATTTTTCTCCATATAATAGACTTCAATTGTGCCCCCGATTTTAAACTTCCAAAATGTAGTTTAAATGCAGCTTCAAAGGCTCTAAACGATCCCAGACGAAAATCAGCATCACGTGACGCCCCATAAGGCGAACGAACAACTTGAAAAACCCAAAGACTCGAAACAGGTGAACTAATTCCAGTACAGAACCTAATAGGATGTTGTGCATGCGCGACTGAACGAATCACTTTTCCCAAGATGACTCGTTCTTCCAGAGTCACATTAAAGATTCGTTCAAAATCATTCAATCATTCATTCAAGAACAACCCGTGGACGTGCATCCCAGAGCCTGTGCAACTCAGCTTTTGTGCTCAAAAAGTATACAAATTTTGATTTAAAAAAAAAAAATGAGCGATCGTTTTGCTAGATAAAGACCCCCCTTTCTTGGCTGGGATCGCTTAGAGCCTTTGAAGCCGCTTTTAAACTACATTTTATGCCTTCCCATTATGAGGTGATATACTTTTCTTTTAAGCAGCACTTGTGCTCTTAACTTAAAAAGAAATGTAGGAGCACAGTCAAAATTTCAGGAGCACCTTCTAATCAATAATCAAAATATCTGATCAAAAATGATCCTTTCCATTATGAGGTGATATTTGACTCCTTAAATTGATTTGCAGGGGAATTTTGATTTGACCTTTGTAATGCCATTTTTATAACTCTATTAAAAGTATGTCATCTTTTATGTCAAGTTTAAAAAATATATATATATTTTTAAGCTTTTTAAAATTTCTAATTAAAAACAACAGAATAAGAACAAGTAGAATAAATCACCAATTAAATGAAATCAGTATTAACAAATGAATTTGTACTACAGAGGTGACAGAAGAACATACAAGTGTCTTGTAGGTGTATTTTCATGTTTAATGAGGCTCAGAGGGGCATGAGTGCAATCAAATTCATAAATTCATGTTGAGATTAATGTTTTAAATATGATATTTTAAATACAGAAATATTAAATGATTTAAAGAAATAAAAAGATACTTTAAAAATCAAACTAAATCTGCCAGTAGGTGGTGGCAAGTCACTGATTTAATGACTGAATCATTCATTCATTTGATTCGTTCGAACGGCTGATTCATTCAGGAATAAAGCAAGTGACTCTTTATGAATGGGAAATTGAATCATTGACTCACTAGATTAGTTTAAAAACGCACGTTCATTCATAAAGGAAACAGCGCTGTGTTTGAATGGAGATGTGCAGCGGCTCAGTTGTGACTTGTTTCAAACTATTTTTGATGACGAAATAGAGCAAAATCAGGCAATAGTGTTATAGTCAGACAATGTAAGTCACTTCATATTAACTTCTTGTTTATTGAACTGTTGTATTAAATCAATATCTCATTTACAATCTCCCTTAAAAATCATTAAGATCTGTCACTCATCTTAGTTCATCACAAAGTTCCATTGTAATGAATGAAGCTCTGAATGATTGGTGAGATATGTGTGTCAACACTGCAAAAACACATAGAAGCCTTTGAATCTCCCCTCAGCGCAAACACAAATATGCTGATGGGGTCAGTCGCACTGATGCTCTTAAATATTTTTCATAGTCACATGCAGTAGTCGCAAATGCGACTGAAATGTTTGCACTGTAGAGCCCTGGGACTTGAGATGTGATCACAAATGGACAATGCTAAACACTGGTGTGAACAGGGTCTAAATTGTTTTGCACTTGACAAGCTGTGATCAGGACGATGTCTGTGATCGTGCCGGAGCCTCTCGCATGCACACGTCATTTATAGCATTGTTAGATGTTTATGGGCCTCACAGTACTGAATCTCAATCCACTCATCTCGCTTGTAGTGACGTGTGGATGTGTGTTTGTTCTCTCAGCAGGGGCCGCAGCAGGGTGCGATCGAGGGCGATTTCGCCATCTGCATCAGTCTGTATCACGGCTACGAGTTACTGCAGCAGATGGGCGTCAGATCCCTCTTCCTCTTCATTCAGAACATCTTCTCTGGACCCAAAGGTGCTCAGATATTCACGCTCACGTCGGCTGGTCGCTGACGCTCATTTCCTCGTTACATCACGAGTGTTTGTTGTTTTTTTTTTTAGAGTCGAGTCGAGTGAGGAACGAGCTCCAGAGGAGTCCAGTCTTCATGGATCTCTACAGGGAAATGGAGAGCATGTTCACCACAGCTGGCCGAGGTCGTTCATTTTGTGCACTGGAGAAACTGTTCATTTACAAATACACATTCTGTCGTCATTTACTCTCTTTTATGTTCCTCCAAGCTTGTATGACTTTCGTTTCTTTGTGTGGCATTAAAGCAGAATGTTCCTGCTGCTCTTTAACACACAGTGACAGCAGACAGTGATCATGGGCTGTTCAAGCTCCTCTGAAGCACCATATTGTATCATAGCAGCAGTGCATTTGTTGTGATAAAACCCAGTGATAAACTTCCTTTTGAAGTCACGTGATCGTCTGCTTTCATCTTCCATATGGGTCCAGACGACATGAGGGTGAGTAAACAATGCCTGTACGTCTGATGTTCACGAGCGAGTGTGTTTCGTCTGTAGGGCCTGGAGAGCCGTACGTCTACAGTCACCCCAAACTACAGAAGCTGGACGAGGTGGTGCTGCAGCACTTTCAGACGTGGACCGAGAGCTCAGGTATGTCAGCTGTGTGATATGATGGATGATTTCACTGCAAAATCATGAGCATTTGTCAAATACATGATTGTTTGAGCAGTGAAATTTTTTTGATTATATGAAACAGGGTTATTATAGTTATTATAATAACTATAAGTAGTTAAGCTTATTTTAGTTATTCTAATATTGTAGTTCTAATTTAATAAGGGTTATCAACGATTTAAAAAAATGTTACTTGAAATAAACATTATCTGAAATAAAATACATTTTAATTTTAAAATATTTAAAAATATTTTTTAAACATTAAATTTATTTCAGCTAGCTACTGAGGCAACATTTCTCTTTTTCATTTGGTTTAACTTGGCTTAACTAACTAAACTAAAATAAAAATGAATATCAAATGTATAGACGTATTTAAAAATAAAACAAAGTAACAAAAAAAAAATAAAGATGATAAAACAAATGACTAAAATTTAAAAACTAATATCAAATACAAAGACATTTAAAAATAATAAAAATGAAAAACAGAACAACATGACTAAAAACTTAAAAATTAATCTGAAATATATGTAAAGCCATATTTAAAAATTAAGCAAAAATCACAAAACCTACTAAAACTTTAATAAATGGCAGCAGCTATTTTCAAGTGTAAATAGCTTATTTTCTTAGTGATAGATGCTATTTAGGATTTTCTTCTATTTGTATTATTGCAAATAGTGGCAATTATCTGCACCAATATTGTAGTATATTTTAAAAGAGTGTGCGATAATAACGAGTGTAAATTATCATTTTAATTCAAATTATTACATGGATGCTACATTATTGGGACAATAAAGCCCTGCCTACACCTGGCTGATACTTTATTTTCAACTTTTTGATTGCTTCCTTCATTTTTATTGATTACTTTCAGATGTGATAAGAGTTTTGAAAAGGGAGGAAAAAGTTTGTCAAAAGGCGGAATTGAACTCTGGTCGATGATGTTAAAAAAACTATGGCATGTGCTTTACTATCCGTGCCACTGGAGCTGACGCTTGCCATTTTATGTAGTGTTGTTGACTAGACCAATCACATGTTGGTGGGAGGAGTTAGTGTAAATAGCCTCTGCCAACGAGGCGTGCCATTTGCGCTTAGTGTAAATAAACACTGTTAATAAATATATATAAAATATAAATATATAAAGACAGTTGGAAATAAAACAAAAATAATGACAACTTGTTAAAATGTATATGAAAATAAAAACAAATTTAATAGTATAATATTATCACGTTGATACTAAAATAACACTGATGTGAATGATTTCCTAAAAGGTGTATTTTACGGTTGTGTGTCCTGTCAGTGTTGTTTGTGTCTTTTCTTGTGGCTGATGTAAGTGTGATTCATTACTGAAGTGTCCTGTGATTGGTCCAGACTCAAAGGCGTCTGCTGAGGTGAGCACACGCGTCATGATCTTCTCGTCCTTCCGCGAGAGCGTGCAGGAGATCGCTGAGATGCTGAACCGCCATCAGCCGCTGGTGAGAGTCATGACCTTTATGGGTCAAGCGTCGGCTGGGAAAGGGGTTCGAGGATTCACACAGAAAGAACAACTGGAGGTACGTGAGCGTGCGTTCATATCGGAACAGGAAGTGATCGTTTAGATGCTCAGACAGCCTGTGTGTGTGTGTAGGTGGTGCGTCGGTTCCGTGACGGCGGATTCAACACGCTGGTGTCCACGTGTGTCGGCGAGGAGGGTCTCGACATCGGCGAGGTGGATCTCATCGTGTGTTTCGATGCTCAGAAGAGTCCCATCCGTCTGGTCCAGCGCATGGGCCGCACGGGACGCCGGCGTCAGGGACGAATCGTCGTCATTCTGGCCGAGGGACGCGAGGAACGAGTGAGAGCTTCAGCCTGATTATAACTCTGAACATTTCATAGCAATCAAAACAACTCTACAGAAACTCATACAATTATACAAAAAAACACACAACAAAATTACTGAAGTAGAAATTTCCAGGTTTTTTTTTTATGGTTTAATAAGGGTTTTTAAACCATAAAATTATTTTGTTACTTAAAATATGTATTCAATGTAAATGGTAACTAAAAACATAAAAAAAAAAAAAAATTGTTTTAGTTTTACTTGATATACTAAAATAACAAAAAACGAAAATTTAAATAATGTATCCAAAATATATTGATTTAAAAATGAAAGAGAAAAAAAGACAAAAATAAATTTACTGAGACTTATTCAAATTAATAGGAAAATAAAAATGAATTCAATAGCATAGTAATATAAAATAACGCTGATATGACACACGTAAGCATGATTTCCTCAAGAATTCTTTACAGTTACGTATCTCTCTCTCTCTCTCTCTCTCTCTCTCTCTCTCTCTCTCGCAGACGTATAACCAGAGCCAGAGCAACCGGCGCAGCATCAACAAGAGCATCATGGGAAACAAGCACAGTTTCCAGATGTTTGCTCACAGTCCGCGGATGCTGCCCGCGGGCGTCACGCCGACGCTGCACAAGATGCACATCAGCTGCGGTCAGTTCGAGCACAGAGACGCCGGCCGCAGATCCGTGAAGGGCCGTCGATCGTCGCTCAATCTGCAGATCACCGGTAATAACCTCAGTCTGTGTTTGTGTGTTTTGTTTATTTTGCCCGTTATTGCCAGCTGCATACATTTTGGCACAGGTGTGTATTTTTATTGGAATTTTAATATTTCACTCCCATTTCCCAGATTAATAAATCTATTTTAATAGGTATAAAAAATTGCTTCTCTCAGGACCTTAAGGACAAAAACGTCCCCATTGAAACTGCTGTTTTTAATTACAGTGCCATTCAAATGTAAAATGATGCAAGTTCTGTTAATAGACTTTCATTCTGTTGACAAGGCTTAAAAATGTACTTTTTTATTATTTTTTACTAGATGGTGCCATTTTTTTGTTTGTGTGTTGATATGGGTGGCAGAGTGTGGTTGGAAAAAATCTATTGCAAATCACAAATCCAACCAGTGTGTGCACCAGCGGAGTGTTGCTGGCATCTAATGGGGAAAATTTGGTACTGCGCCCAAATGAAATCTTACTGAAAGCTCATTTTTTGAGATATCAACCTCAAATTTGGAACATAACTTGGCTTTGATTTTCTAGCAGGTTTAGAGTTCAACATGTTTCATAAAATATATATTTTATATAAAATATTATTCATAAATCATTTTCATAAACCTAAACCTCTATAACTTTTTTTGGTTTCACTTTTTAAACTTTTACTTTAACAATAATCTGCCATGGGTCTTTTTTTAAATGAGACTAAACTTAAGTCTGTGCTCCCAAGCTTCACATTTGTATGTTTTTTTTGACACAGACATTTTTGTCCACTGTGGACCTGTGTGTAACTTTTTTTTATTGATGCACAAGGGTTAAACACAAACCTCTCAGAAAACTGTTCAGTTTATGTTTTAGGCAAGAAAACACTGTTTCCCAGAGTATATACTCATTAAAAACTATTAGCCTTATATTTATTTTTTATGTAGCTTTTCAAGAGAAATGGTGATTAAAAAACAAATAAGATGACAGGAAAAAATATATTTCAATGCTTTTATTTGCAAAAATTTCAGGGCTCTGATAGTTTTAAAGATGTTCTTCAGATGTTTTTCTGTCGAGACAGATGTTCTGATGTAAGTATTTAAAAATGAAAACTGGTCCTGGAAATTTTTGAATGAATCCGGATGAAGCTGAAGAAACCTGATCCTCCAATAGATGATTCATCGTTCAGTATTCAGTATGGTGGTGTGTGTTTAAGAGACTCTTGTGTTCTTCAGGAGGTGAGCAGAAGTGCGTGAAGGACGACGGGTTTCTGACGGCAGCTGAAGAGGCCGCGTGGACGTCCAGCATGAGACTGTCTTCAGATGAACCTCAGCCCGTCTTAAGACCCTCAACGCTGCTGACCTTCAGTGACGAGCCGTCAGAGCAGGTGAATACAGACGCGTCGCTGAAAGAAATCAACCTTCAATCGGCACAAGCCCTCTCTGTGAATCCAGACAGAGCTGATCTGAGAATATTAATATTTAGGCCTATATTTAAGACTTGTGTATCTGAATTGCATGCAGTATGTCCATGCATTTGAAATACACAGCTTTACCATAAACTAACTAATAAACACAATGTAATGCATATCTGTCATTCATACATGAACGCTCAAAGACTAAAAATAACCATTGTTCTTAAATATTTAATAACTATTGAACCGTTAATCCAATCTGAATGCTTTAAAAGTGCCGTAAAGCTAGATTCTCCTTTTTTTGTCTCATTTGGATATTCAGAGGCTCCGTAGTAAATGATTACATTTCATTTCATTCCTCTGAGACAAACAGGAACGATTGTTGATGCTTAGTCCCGCCCCCGTGCCCAGATTGGTTCGAGCTGTCGTCTGTTCAACCAATAAACATGGGTTTTAAACCTTTGAACCACCAATCAGCATGTTACTTTGGAAATTTGAACAAACGCGAAGTGAAAGTGTGTCGTGCGTGCATGAAAACAAACACAAAATCGGAAAAAAAAATTGATTCCGACACAGAATACAGTCAGCGGATCAGTCCATTTGGCTGTTATATTATGTAAATTATTCTTATGTAGTTTATAAAGACGGTTTGTACAAGGAGCTTAAAGTGCTTGAAATACTTGAATTTTTTAAATTTAAGGCCTGGAAAACCCTTGTAAATATCAATATTCCTGAAGAGGTGCTTGAGAAGTGCTTAAATTATTGAAAGATAATGTATCTATGAAATAAGTGTTCAATTTTTTATATATCATGCAAAATTCATGCAATTCAAAAAAGCAAAGTACTTTTTTCACTTATTTCAGTTAATAAAACAAGTAAAAAAAAAACAAAAAAAATACTAATAAAACATAAAACTAGTGGGCTAAACCATTAGTAGTGCTGACAATGTCGTGTAAACATGACTGAAGGAACAGATGAACTAAATCAATTTAATTTTGAACTAAATCAAAGCAATTTACACTGGAACCGCTCACACTGATTCAAAATTGTGACTTCAATCATTTATTTCAAGCAATTCACTAGCAAAAAAAAAAAAAAAATTCTGAATTTCATTGCTTGTAATGTTTTAGCATTTAGTGATGTGTGAAACTGTGTTTTTCGAAGCTCCAAATCAGTTAAACCATTGCGTTGCAAAATGATTTACTGTTTCGAAGCGCTCCAAGCGGATCACGTATTGTGAATCATTTGATTCAGATCAGAGCACAGATTGCAAATCATTTGATTCTCTTCAGGACTTCAGAGTGTGGATTGTGAATCATGTGTTTCAGATCAGGATTTCGGAGTGGTTCCACAAATCTTTTTTTCAGAATTTTTTTAATTGAACAGTAGAAAAGTGAAACCATTAAGGCAGCACAGCTATAAAAACAAAACAAATAAAAAAGAAAATGAAAGATTATGCAAATACAAAAAAAAAATCCCTTCCAAAAAAAAAGAAAATTAACCATGGTTCTAATTTGAAAGTGAGATCTGTGATTGAAGTCCTTAAAAAAATCAAAAAAGTAGAGCTTGAAAAGACCTTGAAAGTCCTGGACTTTCATTGTACAGTATCTGGACGAACCCTGTAAAGGGTTTTTGCACTATTTGTGTATTTTTCTCTCGTTTTGTGTGTAGTTTGTGAATCATTTACACTGTTTGTATATTTGTTGGACAATTTGTGCAGTTGTTTTCACTGCTTGCTGCACTGTTTGTGTTTGTTGTTCATATTCTGATTGAAAATATATTTCTCCCCTTTTTTTTTTTTTTAAACTGTGTTTTGTTATGATGTTACACTGTTTCCATTTACTTCCTAAACGTTGTTGAACACATCTATATTGTCATTAAACTAAATAGACCTGTTTGTCACTAAAAAGTGTCTATAACAATATTGTAATAAATGGCTTAGGGAATGTTAGATGTAGACAAGATTTTATCTGGAAGTGTAAAACACCCGAATGCAACTTTCTAAAGAACTTCAGGAGTTCTGTCTGCGTTTTCCTTACATTTTTGAAAATTCATCCAATCTTAGAGACAATAGAAAAACTGGGACTTTAGATTAGCTAGACTGAAAGTTCAAGTTCTCTTGTTTATAATGATATATGGCACTTGATGCTGACTGCTAGAATAAGTCTGGAAATGTTGTAGGTCTTTAAGGGTTAATGAAAATCTGTTTATGATGAACTATTTGATTTCATTTAAATCATCATATTTTCAAAATATGCTTATTCAAATAAATATCAGCATAAATCTGTTCACAGTTACATTTATTCAGTCAAAATATTGACTAGCTGTGGAACAAGCAATGTTCAGAGACTGAAACATACTGGAATTATTGATGATAAGTGTATAAACCTGTGTTTTTGAGGTCAGTCAGTTTATTAGTACTATGACAGAAATCTGACCCGTTTCGTTGATGTTTGACTGACAGTTTATTAATTTATGTTCAAACTCTGATCCAAATGCATGGAAATCTAATGCAATTTAAATGCATGAACCTTAAATTCACACCTGAATATTGTGTGTGTTTAGGGTACGAGTGTGTCGGGGCCCGTCCGAGAGCTGTCCCTATGGGAGTGGAGGCACTGGCAGAACAGGCCGCTCCACACACACAGCGTGGGACATTCGGAGCGATGCCTCCATTTCACCTCCATCATGGAGCTGATCGACCAGATGAGACAGGAGGAGCAGGTCAAACACACACACACACACACACACACTCGTCTCTTGTCCTGATACGGCTCTCAGAGTCTTAGTTGTCAAGGTGAAGAGCATTAAACCTGCGTTTGTAAATCTAAACAGGCTTCTGAAAGCGGTGCGTTGGCCCATTAGCCCAATTGGTTTTCAGAAACAAATCGTCTCTTTTTGCCTGTGTTTTTGTTATGTAAACCAGTCTGTATTTCTTATATCACAAGAGCCCTATATGAGGTTCAGTGAAGTTTATCTGTTGTTTTCTATGTGAGTTCAGAGAATCAACACCGAACTGAACTGTGACGTCAGACGCGCTGTAGTTGAAGAGCAGAGCTGTGATAGTGTATGTGTGTTTCTGACGGATCACTTACATCTGTACTACATTCACATAAGCAGACGATGATTCAGAACCCATCGTCCAGCCGTCTCACGCTCTATTTGTCTGAACGCATTCACTGCGTTGAATCGTTTGCCAGTGGTTTAAATGAATTCTGAGCGCTGATCGTCTGATGGACGTGTTTCAGGTGCTGACTCAGGGTTTCTGCGGCTTTCAGAGTCTTAATTCATCTTTCCACAAGAGCAGAAAGTCTTAAATCAATAAAGTTGTGGCTTTATACCACTGCAAACATATCAATGTCTTCCTCAGTATTTCTGTCCTGTTTTCCAGTGCAAATATCTAAACTTTCTTAAATCAAGACACATTTACTGGAGATGCAAATGTAAAATAGAAACAAAATATAGTGAGTTTTCGATTAAAATAAGAACAAATATCTGTCAGTGGGGTGGGGAAAAAGAACTTGTTTTCCCTTTGAATTATTATTATTATTATTATTATTATTATTTTTTATTTTATTTTATTTTTTTTTTTTTGAGTCCATTAGAGCAGACTTCATGCCTTCTGTCATTTTGCTTCTCCAGTAAATGTGACCCTGGAGCACAAAACCAGTGTTAAGTATCACAGGTGTATCTGTAGCAATAGCCAACAATACATTGTATGGGTCAAAATTATCAATTTTTCTTTTGTGCCAAAAATCATTAGGATATTAAATAAAGATCATGTTCCATGAAGATATTTAGTAAATTTCCTACCATAAATATATCAAAACTTAATTTTTGACAACTTTAAAGGTAATTGTCTCAGTATTTAGATTTTTCCAGATTTTCAAATAATTGTCCTAACAAACCGTACATCAATGGAATGCTTATTTATATATTTATATAATAAAAAATATATACTTTTAAAATAAATATAATAATAATAATAATAATAATAATAATACGAATATATTTTAAATCATGTATTTTTTTTTGAAAATGAAAATATATATAATTGAGAAATTAACTTAATTTTCCAAAAATATAATAATTTTTTATACATTTTTAAAATAAATTTGTCATTTAAAAATAATGTATGATACATTTATAAAAAATGATATATTTAAAATCTAAATCTACAATTAATAATAATACTGCAACATTTTATAAACAAATATAAAAATAATTACAAATAAAAAATATAAAAATTAAATTAAGCTTTAGATATTTTGAAGATATTTTGTACATTTCCAACTGTAAATATATCAAAACTTAATTTTTGATTAGTAATATGCATTGCTAATAACTTCATTTGAACAACTTTAAAGATGATTTTTCCTAATATTTAGATTTTTCCAGATTTTCAAATAATTGTATCTTGACCAAATATTGTCCTAACAAACCGTACATCAATGGAAAGCTTATTTGTATATAATTTAAAATATAGAGTTTTTCCAAAAATATATAATTTTAAAATAAATATAATAATAATAATAATAATATAAATATATTTTAAATGAAAATATATATAATTGGCAAATTAATTGTTAATTTTCCAAAAATAAAATAATTTTTTATACATTTTTAAAATAATTTTGTCATTTAAAAATAATGTGATACATTTAGAAAAAAAAATAGATACATTAAAAAAAATTCAAAAATTAATAATTGTACGACATTTTATAAGCAAATATAAAAATAATGACATATAACAAATAAAAAATATAAAAATTAAGTTTTAGATTTTTTGAAGATATTTTGTAAATTTCTTACCATAATATATCAAAACTTAATTTTTGATTAGTAATATGCATTGCTAAGAACTTCATTTGAACAACTTTAAAGGTGATTTTCTCAATATTTTGATGAGTTTGCATCCTCAGATTCCAGATTTTCAAATAGCTGTATCTCAGCCAAATATCGGAGCCAAAAATTGACCCTTATGACTAGTTTTGTGGTCCAGGGTCACAAATGTGTCTTGATTTAAGGATGTTTAGATATTTGTACTGGAAAACAAGACATAAATACTGAGGAGGAGCAGCACTTTTTGCAATGTTTTCATATTCTAGTAATTGGAAGCAGAGTTGTTTATTTAGTTGTCATAAACATAATTAAAAAGTAATAGCGATTAGTTGTTCTCTAGACATCTGGATTTAGAGAACACTTATTGATTGCTTACATTTTCTTTGCTTGATCTCAAACAAAGGTCTTTAAAAAGTCTTCAGTTTAGCTGCTTAAAGTCTGTGTGATTCAGAGAATGTGTTTGACACCGAACTGAACTCTGACGTCAGCCGGAGCTGTAGATCAAGAGCAGAGCCGAGTGATTCTCTATGTGTTTGCACTACATTCACACTGACAGACAGGGATTCAGAATTGTTATGGATCGGTTTATTACCTACATTTTCATTAGCTGTACTTCAAATGATCTTAAAGTCTTAGGTTTACCTGCAGGAAGCCTGAGATGTGCGAGTGACTCATGTATGTGTTTGACGTCAGCGTTTGGCTGGAGGCTTTTTGTGCTCGCAGTGAATGTGAACGTCTCCTCTATACATGCCATCTTATGTAACGCTGCTCAGAACACTTACATAAGCGCAGCAGGCAGGAAGTGGGTCATGCCGAGTGACCTACATGTCCATGAGCGCAGAGCGACACACTGGACGCGCTATTCTTCAGCGTGTCAAAACAGTGGCCGATGAGGACCAGATATTGATCTGCTGTGTTTCTGCAGTAATGAGATCATTTACTGGAGCCGCTGGACTGGATCAGTCTCAGCGAGAGGCTCGTTTTTCAAATAAACGCCGCGATACCGCATTAAAAACGATGATTTTTAAAGATGATTAATGACTTTGATCGTTTTGCTGCGCGCATAGTTTGGGTCAAAAGCGTCGGCGGCGCACAAAGCATCCATTCTCCGCGGCCTGATTCCCGTCTCACATGACGCGTCACATGATGACCTCATTATGGCATTTATATTTGGAATATTAGGGATTCGTTGTTATTGTATCATGAGTGGATGCTGTCGGATGTCACGCAGCTCACGTCGGATGTTTGACGATCGCTGACGGACTGATATCGGTCACATGTTCAGTCAGTAACACACAAGCTTTTGTTCTTGTGTCAGATAGAAACTCTACTGACAGCCTCATATATTATATTTTATATTGTTTTATATGCATATACAGTGTTGGGGAAAGTTACTTTTAAAAGTAATGCGTTACAATATTGAGTTTCTCCCTAAAAAGTAACTAATTATGTTACTTAGTTACTTTTTATGGAAAGTAATGTGTTCCTTTACTTTTGTGTTACTTTTTAAATCTGAGCAGGACTTGATTGTTTGTTTTTAATTTAAAAAGTTCTATTTTTGGCAAATGTAAAAGCCTTTTCACACCAAAAGCCTCAGGCTTTGAGAAAAGTAAATTCACACCTGTAGAGTAGACCGCAGAAGAAAAAATATCAACTCTTCAGCAATAAAAAAAGGGAAAACAAGTGTTAGATTATCTTGAGTCATTTTTGCTTATTAGTACGGCTGAATTGGATCGTCAAAGGTCGGCAGCAAAGACATCTGTTAATAAAATGGGATTAAATGCATAAGGGATATTTGTATTATCTGATGTATTTAATTATTGCAGGTTTGCATCACATTCTGAGTTGAATTTCACTGTTTTTTTTTCATTTTGAGGAATACTGAATCTGTTTTTTTTGAGTGAGATGAATTAATGCGTGTTCACATTTATTCTAGAACTAACATCTTACTCCTGATTTCTCTCAACATGGGGACAGGAGAACTTTTAATCAATAAATGGGGGAAAAGTAACTGCCGTTACTTTTTTGAAAAAAGTAACTCAGATATTTTCTTGTCAATTAAAAAGTAATGCGTTACTTTACTAGTTACTTGGAAAAAGTAATAATATTATGTAACTCGTGTTACTTGTAATGCGTTACCCCCAACACTGTTCATATACATAACGCATTTTTGTTTATATATAATTTACTTTATTTGTGTATTTATATACACTGCCACTCAAAAGTTTGGGATCAGTAAGACTTATGTTTTTTTTAAAGAAGTCTCTTCTGCTCATCAAGGCTGCATTTATTTGATCAAAAATACAGAAAAAAACTGTAATATTGCAAAATGTTATTACAATATAGAATAATGGTTTCTATTTTAATATAGTTTAAAATATAATTTATTCCTGTGATGTGCAGCTGAATTTTCAGCATCATTACTCCAGTCTTAAGTGTCACATGATCCTTCAGAAATCATTCTAATATGCTGATTTATTATTAGAATTATCAATGTTGGAAACAGTTGTGCTGACAAATATTTTTCTGTTTTTTCAGGATTCTTTGATGAATAACAAGTTAAAAAGAACAGCATTTATTCACACAATATAAATCTTTTCTAACAATGTAAGTCTGTGCTAGCATTTTATATTAATTTAACACATCCTTGGTGAATAAAAGTATTAATTTCTTAATAAAAATGTACTGACCTCAAACTTTTGAACAGTAGTGTATATTGTTAGAAAACCTTTCTATTTTAAATAAATGATGTTCTTGTCAACCTTGATCAAAGAATCCTGAATGAAAAAGAATCACAGGTTCCAATAAATTAAGCAGCACAACTGTTTCCAACATTGATAATTCTAATAATAAATCAGCATATTAGAATGATTTCTGAAGGATCATGTGACACTGAAGACTGGAGTAATGATGCTGAAAATTCAGATTTGCATCACAGGAATAAATTATATTTTAAAGTATATTAAAATAAAAAACATTATTTTATACTGTAATAACATTTTGCAATATTACTGGGCTTTATTTTTTTTTTTTTTATCAAATAAATGCAGCCTTGATGTGCAGAAGAGACTTGTAATGTTTTTTACATTACAAGTCTTAATGATCCCAAACTTTTGAGCAGCGGTGTGTATATATTTGTGCGTGTGTGTGTGTGTGTATATGTATGTATGTATGTATGTATGCATATGTATATATATATATATATATATACACTGCCCTCCAAAAGTTTGGAAACACCCCTGGCATAGTGTGGTTTTTGACGATATCAGCATAAATCCTCATCATTTTTTGGTGCAAATACATTAAAGTAAGCTGACATTATCATTGAAGAGCAGCAATAATAATTTTCATTTTGATGACATAATAATGGCAATATATACATGTCAAAGTCAAACATGCCCCTTTGCCAGCTGTGACGCCTGGTTACTGGTTTAAACTTGGCCCAGGTTTTTACAAGATTTTTGGGTCAGCACACCTTAAACGCTTCAACAACTGATTGACAATTAAGTTTAGAATACAATGAATTTAGGCCCAGATTATGCAGAGCTGTAATAGCTGCTAATGATACATATTTTGATGAACAGAAAATGTACGTTTTTTCTGTGTATAAACTGTTTATGTAATAAAATATGTTTTCGTAGTTTGTGTTGTCCCTTATCAGTGCAAATTAAAAAGGATTCATGCCAATATTGTCCAAAACCCCACTTTTCTAGGGTGTTGTTTGTATGTATGTGTGTGTATGTATATATATATATACACACACTACCATTCAAAAGTTTGGGGTCAGTAAGACTTGTAATAGTCTTTAAAGAAGTCTCTTATGCTCATCAAGGCTGCATTTATTTGATTAAAAATATAGAAAAAACAGTAATATTGCAAAATGTTTTTACAATATAAAATAATGTTTTTTTTATTTTAACATACTTTAAAATAGAATTTATTCCTGTGATGAAAAGCTGAATTTTTATCAGCTGTTACTCCAGTCTTAAGTGTCACATGATCCTTCAGAAATCATTCTAATATGCTGATTTATTATTAGAATGATCAATGTTGGATAATATCAACAGTTGTGCTGCCAAATATTTTTTGGAACCTGTGATTTTTTTTTTTCAGGATTCTTTCATGAATAACAAGTTTAAAAAGTACAGTGTTTATTCAAAATAAAATATTTTATAACAATGTAAATTATTTATTATTAACTTTTAATAAACTTTTAATTATTAACTTAATACATCCTTGGTGAATAAAAGTATTAATTTCTTAAAAAAAAAAAAAGAAAAAGAAACAATAAAAATGTACTGACCCCAAACTTTTGAACGGTAGTGTATATATTATATGAAGAGTTCAGATGCAAAAGCCTCTAAATCCATCTGACTTCTTTAAAATGAGCATTTCTTTCTGGCTACTTTGTATAGGTTTCTATGTAAGTACTGGTACTTCTGATTGGGCTGAGGCTGGAATTAGGCTAGTTTGAAGTAAAAGTATTTGATGGACGTATAAAATGTGTCGAGAGCATTCACTCACTATCATTATCTAATTTTTGACCGAGATGGCTTTTAGCTGGTTTGTGTGTGTGTGTATATATATATGTATATATATATATATATATATATATTTTTTTTTTAATCTGTAAATGTATTACTTGCATATGGATAGGCAGTTATATTTATATGTATTTTATATCATTAATTTTTATTTAATATAATTTATTTATATGCATATACAAATATCCATGCGGTGCATTCACTTGTTGTGTGTGATTAATTGATTTCATCTCATTGATGATCTTCTCTCCTCAGAATGACTGTAGTTTTGAGTCTGAGCTCATGCTGCATCTACAGAAGGAGGATGTTGATGGTGGAAGAACAACAAAACAAAACGCTGACAAAATCACTAGAGGGAAAAGAACAAAACCAAACACTGCTGATCGTGAGATGACAATCACACATGCTGATCCCTGCTTAGATGAAACCCGTGAAGATCTAAGACGAGAGAACAACAGCAGATCTGTGATGTCGGCTCCACACGCCACAGAACAGGCTGTAAATCAGAGCACAGAGAGTGAGGTGGATCTGATTGATCTGTTAGAAGATCCCTGCGTTCAGGAGGACGAGAGCGAGGATCTTCAGCACATGTTCTATGAGCCTGAACATCACAACGTCAGTCCTAAACGCTGCCGTCACGATCTGACGAACAAAGCGTTTCAGACGATCCTGGCTAATGTCAGAGCTCTCCTGTCCAGATCTCCACCGCAGGACTTCGAGTTCAACGCAAACCTCCACGATCCACCTAAAGAGTCGTTTCACGATCAGTTTCATGTGACGTTCAGCCTGATCGCTGACGAGCCGTCGGTTAACGAAGATCCTGAGGACCATCCTGTGGATCAGAAATCAGCAGGAGGCGCTGTTTCTCCAGAATGGGACGAGCTGTTTGACGACAACCAGAATGATCTTGACGTTGATGGCAAAGCTGAAGAGCAAAAAGAAGACCAGGTGAGCTTGAACGAGAGCGTCGACCTGTTCGAAGATGATGAAGCGTTCCTCCAGATGAGCGTTCCTGACGTGCAGACGCCGGACAGGAGCACCGGACCTGATGGAAACCCTCCGGAGCAAAAGCAGCAGACTCCTGCGGACGGAAGCAGAGAATCTGAGCAGAACTTCAACTGCTCGCAGGACTTCTTCTCTGTCAACTTTGAGCTGGGCTTTGAGTCTGAGGAAGAGGAAACCACTGATCCAGGAGCAGCATCAGCTGTGAAAGTGTCTCCGGTCGTCTCGACTCCACAGCCCCGTCCGGTCGGAGGAAACTCGACGCTCACGAGATCTGAGCGGTCGCCGCTGGTCTCGAATCAGTGGACGAGACCCAGCGCTTCCACACCAAACCACGTGTTCCTGTCTCCGTTGGGCCGAAGAGCAGATGAGACGCGCTCACGTCCATCAGTGAACAGATCCTTACAGAAGACGCTGTTTGAGAGAGGCGAGACGCTTCAGCAGCAGCGGACCTCATGCGCAGGTTTATAATCTTATTAATGTTTTACAGATGTACAGAGATGTTTTAGGACAGACTGTAATGATGAGTGTCTGTGTGTTTCAGGCATTTTGAGCAGCGAGAGTGAAGACGAGACGCCTCTGAGGACTCATAAAGTCAATCCGGTGTTTTCTCCAGAGGTCAGATTTTTTTCTGATTTATCATATGGCATTAGCTGTTTCCATACAGAGATTTTTATGGAAAATTTTGGATATCACATAAAAAAAAAAACTGGATGGAAATGCCAAGATACACATTAAATCTTAATATATGCAGAAAAAACATGCAGTTAATTAAGGTGGATCATTTTTTTTATTTGATGAGAAAATGTGAACATGTGACACTGGACCACAAAACCAGTCATAGGGGTCAATTTGAAAGTCATAGGGGAATCTGAATAAATAAGCTTTCCACTGATGTGTGGTTTGTTAGGACAGGACAATATTTGGTCGAGATGCAGCTATTTGAAAATCTGGAATCTGAGGGTGCAAAAAAATCCAAATATTGATAAAATCACCTTTAAAGTTGTTCAAATGAAGTTGTTAGCAATGCATATTACTAATCAAAAATTAAGTTTTGATATATTTACAGTAGGAATATCTACATGATATCTTCATGGAACATAATGTATACTTAATGTCCTAATGAGTTTTGGCATAAAAGAAAAATTGATCATTTTGAGCCATACAGTATATTTTTGGCTATTGCTACAAATAAACCCGTGATACTTAAGACTGGTTTTGTGCTCCAGGGTCACATATAACACATTACAGAATAATTTTTTAGAAGAAAATAGTAAAATAGTTTATTTATATATTAACACTTTTTTTTTTTTAAATGTATGTATTGTTTTTAATAGTTTTTTTTTTTTTTTTTTTTTTTTCAGTTTCAAGTTAGTACAAATAAATGAAAATAAGAAGTGTTGCCTTGGAAACTAGCTGAAATATATATGGTTTATGGTTTTAGTATTAGTTAATTATAACAACTCTGATCTGAATGCGAGATAACATGTCAACATTTATTGCATTTCATCTGCACATTATCAATTATTTATTATGTAGGAAAACAACAGCAGCATTTTTATTATTTTATTACTGATACTTTGTTCCAGTTTCCCAGGAAATGAGAATTGTGTTCTCCTGAACACTCGCGATGGAAATGGTACTTTATTTGCAAATGTCTCATGCAGTGTTACAATATTTTACACAAATGTTACATTTGCAAGTATTGTACTGAGATAAAAAAGTATCTAGAAGTGATGGCAAACACACATGTACAGGGTTCCCTTGAAATGCTTGAAAGTGTGAATCTGAAAAAATAAATAAATTTCAAGGCTCTGGAAAGTTTTGAAAATAAACATACATAGATACAGATCCTTGAAAGTGCTTGTATTTATTTTGTGCAAGACGAAAAATTCCATATTATTCCCTCTTATCTGTTATTTAGCCAACACTTGCCTGTGCATAATAGCTTGCTTGATTTATGTTAGTTACATGCATTTACGTGGTACATTAACTTAATGTTACCTGAGCCTAAGCTCTTTTCAGTAAAATCCATGGAAAAGTTAATATCAGATCCTTTTAGAATACAGTATAGAATGTATTGAATATTCTTTTGTTTTATGCAAAACAGAAATGCGACAAATAGAATATCAGATCTCTGTCATATGGCCAAAAATAAATGTGTGTGTGTGTGTGTTTCTGTAGCAGTCAAAGATCAGCAGTGATGTGGATTCTCCTGTTCAAGCCCGGCGGAAACATGCGGCTGCGTTAAACACGGTACGACCGCTCACGGTTCAGCTGCAGTGTGTGTTTTAGCCATCGATTTATTCACTCTCTGTCTGTTCTTCAGTCTGAGGACAGTGATGGAGTTGGAGATCAGCTGTCAGATGATGATTTTCAGGACGTCTCCCTTCATCAGCCCAGAGCCGTGGAGCCGCGTCACATCAGGAAGCCTCATGTACTGTCACATGAACACAAACACATACGGACAGAGCAGCACGTATTGGATTATGATCTCACGCATGGTTTCTTGTGTCTTCTAGAAGGTCCGTCGTGAAGGACGGCAGTTTCTGGATGAGGAGGCCGAGCTCTCTGAAGATGATGATGTTTCGTCAGATGAAGATGATGGAGAAGAACAGAATCACTCGCTGCAGGGGTTCGTGGTGAACGCGACTCAATGCTCACAGGGTCTGAACGGTGAGATTCACTAACATTCATCAGAAACACTTTAAATTCATCAAAAGTGACATTTATAATGTTACAAAATATTACTATTTAAAATAAATGCTGTAATTTTGAACTTTGTATTCATTGGTGAATCCTGAAAAATAAAATGTATGACAGTTTGCACAAAAATATTGTGCAGCACAACCGTTCTCAACAGTGATGATAATCATAAATGTTTGTTGAGCAGCAAATCAGCATATTTGAATAATTTCTGAAGGATCATGTGACACTGAAGACTGGAGTAATGATGCTGAAAATTCAGCTGCGCATCACAGAAATAAATTACAGTTTAACAGATATTCACATAGAAAACAGCTGTTTGAAATTGTAATAATATCTCACATTTTTTACAGTATTTTTGATCACATAAATGCAGCTTTGGTTTAGCAGAAAAGACCTGTTTTTGAAACAGACCCCAAACTTTTGAATGTTTTATATACTATAGATGTTTTTATTCTCACCCTGTATAAAAGGTTACGTCTCAGATGAAATATTAAGAAATGTTGATTTTAATTTCTGTTGTTGTCATCAGACTCTGAGATGCAGGCGTTCTATCTGAAGTCAGTGAGGAGTCCAGCGGTGCAGAATCGGGTCCGAATGATGTATAAACCCAAACATAGCATGAATATCTTCTCACAGGTAAGTTTGAGTCGCTTCATTAAACACCTTGAACTTTAGAATGTGAGAATGTTTACAAATCAGCTGCTGAATATCATCACAATCTGTCCTGTTTTGGTTTTGTCAGTTTTAAATGAGAAACTCAGTGTGTTTGTGCTGCCGCTGCTTCAGGTCCCAGAACAGGACGAGACGTACGGCGAGGACAGCTTTGTGGTTGACGAGAGTGAGGATGAGGAGGATGAGAGTGACGGTGAGGAAGAGCCTGTGGCGGTGATCCACGAAGACTCGTACGTCGACGGGAGGAAGCAGTACGCCACGCGCCGCAGAGTCCAGATCCGACAGATCCGAGCTAACGCTCCCGGAGGAATCCAGTCAGAGAGGAACGGGAAGAACAAACGCTCGCGGATCATCCGGCTCCAGGACTCCAGTGAGGAGGAGGAGGAGAAAGAGAAGGAGCAGACGGACTCTGTGTTTAAAGTGCCGCAGCGTCTCCAGAGCGTCTCCAGACCGACGGAGCGGGACGACAGGAAGCGGCAGAGACTCAGCGATCAGGCGGCGCTGTCGGAAGAGCTCGACTTCCATCCGGAGAAACTGGTGAGAAACATATTACAACATTTTTAGGTATCGGCACATATATATCATATCACTGGGTGAAAAACGTAATGTTTCATTAATGTTAAAGATTTATTAATCTTGGTGTTTTAAAAATGTTTTCTTTTTTGGATAGTTTTTTTTTTTTTTTGGATTGTTTGACTATTCAAAAGAGAATATAGGAAAATATAACATCATTTCCTGCTAGCTAAATTTCACATACATAAACAAAAATCTGCCTCTAAATTTCTCTTTTCTTTATTTAGATTTGATCTAGACAAGTACATGTCTCTATATTCATCCTGTGTGTCCTGTACAGTGTACATTTATTACTAGTTTTGTTTTGGTATTTGTAGTAAAACTGTTTATACACACAAAAAAATGGTTACTGCATTTTTGCTATAGTAATTTTGTATTTGGATTTGTGTATACTTTCTTCGTTTTTTTTTTTTAATGTATTGTCTTAATAGTTTGATATTTACTACTGATTAATAATAAATAAAATAAAAAATAAATAAAGAAAGATTTGCGAACCCGCTCCGAAGTCCCGAACTGAATCAAATGGTTTGCGAAACATCATTTCGAATAAGGAATCAGAGCGAAGTTCCTATATTCTCCTCGCGAAATTCAATTCGCGAAATGATTCGCGAACCCGCTCTGATGTCCCGATCTGAATCAAATGATTCGCGAAACGCGATCTGTTAGGAGTCTTTCGAAACAGTAAATTATATTGCGACACAATGGTTTTAAGTTGAATCTTTCACCCATCGCTATACGTACTTTTGAAGACCATTACAAGCGATGTCGAAATTTGGAAGTGATCGAAGCCACGAGTTTGAATTAATCAGAGCGATTCCAGCGTAAATGACTCACTCAATTGATTCGGTTCATCTGTTCCTCTTTTCTTGTCTTCATTCATGTTTACACGACACTGTCAGTACTACTACTGGCTTATCTCACTAGTTTGATGACATTAACTGAAATAAGCGAAACAAGTATGATGTTTACAAATGAAATATCCATATTTCCAACACAAATCTCCTCCATATTGAGGTGTGGTAACCGGTTTACTGCTAACTAGTGAAACACTCCATTAATATGACGAGCTGCAGCTCAAAATACATGTTAGATGGAAACATTGTGCATTATGATGGAGTTTGTAGCTTAATTCACTAGATTTGAAATAGTTTGAGCTGCAGTTCAATAGGAATCAGTTGAAAACATCCAGAGTCGTCTCACACCATTCAACACAATCTCACATTTATCACTGTATATTTAGTAATAAATATTTGAAAGTGATTATATGAGCATTGTAAAGCAGTGCTGAAAAGGGCCGGGGCTAGATAAGCTCAACTTCAGATGGGCTGCAGCATCAATTTTGTGTCAAAAGATATGTGCTCATTAAAAAAAATTAAACAGTTATCTCAAAGATACATTGTCTTTCAATAATTTAAGCACTTTTCAAGTACCTCTTCATGAATATTGATATTTTCAAGGGTTTTCCAGGCCTTAAATTTAAAAAAGTCAAATCAAGTACTTCAAGCACTTTAATCATCTTGTACGAACCCTGTGTGATGAAATGTCTGAATTACACCCTGGTGTTGTGGTCGCTCTCAGGTGACTGCAGTGACTGCGCAGATGCAGATCCCACCGCCTGCAGACGCTGTTCTGAGAGTGCTCGTGGACGGCCGCTGCATCAGCGGGGGGTCAGAGGTCGTGTCCTGTCTGCGTCTGCGACACGGCCTGCAGGTTCACGTCTGCTCTCTGATCAGCTCAGACTTTATCGTGAGCAACCGCATGGCCGTGGAGCGGCAGAGCGAGTCGGAGGTCGCCAGCGCCCAGAACCGCAAACGGCTGCAGGAGAGAATCCAGCGGCTGCAGGCGACGTACGAGCGCGTGTGTCTGATCATCGAGAAGGACCGCAGCAAACCCGGTGAGAACCTCAAACACACCAGCTGATGTCACACTAACACATTTACACCATCACAAGCACTTAAAGCATGAAATCAATGCAATATTTATTCTCTAATGCATGTTATTTACCTTATTATAGAAACTGAACCCATGCATTTTTAATAAATAACGCTTCCTCCCGTGAAAAAGTGGTCTGGTCTGAATCAGGAGAGAAATCTGCTGTTGTTCTCAGGTGAGACGGTGAGGGTGTTTCAGCGCAGCCGCTATTACGACGGGACGCTGGCGGCGCTGGTGAAGGCGGGCGTCCGGCTGCTGGTCAGCAAAGGTCCAGACGACACGGCCGCCATACTGTCTGAACTCGCACAGGTGGAGCGGAGGAAAGGTCAGGCGATCGGCGTGCCCCTAGAGGTCAAAGGTCACCGGCAGCAGGCTCTCCAGTTCTACCTGACGCTGCCGCACGTGAGCTACGTCAGCGCGCTGAACATGTGCCACAGCTTCAGCTCCGTCAGTCACATGATCAACAGGTGCGTTGATTCACTCCTGACGCTCGTCAAGCGCAGATGCGCTTTATTAACGTGACTGACACGTTTCTGTTGTTTCAGTTCGGTGGAGGAGCTGCAGGCGTCTGCTCACATGAGTCGCTCCAGAGCCGAGGACGTTTACCGCTGCCTGCGCTACAGCTGCGATTCAGCGCTCATGACAAACCAACTCTAACTTACACTCAGCACTTTAACGCATTATGAAATATGGATTTAATTTTATGAGTAATCAGGATTATATCATCCCTTTAAGTGATGTCAATGTTTTCCGTTTAGGAAAGTTCTGCGCATCAGATTATGAATGTTGCCGTTACGGCAATTCTGTCATGAAGTATTTATGTTTACAGGTCAAACTGTTTCTGTGTGAGCAGACACCATTTAGAGAAATAAAAATGCTCTGTGTTTTAATAATCCTTCATCTCTCTCCTCCTTCAGTGTGTTTGAGATCATCAGGTGTGTTTGTGGTTTTGATCCACTAGAGGCCGCTCTCCTCCACTGAACCTCCATCACACCTCTGTTCCTCTGTCATCTTCCTCTCCATCATAAAAGCCTCAGCTGATGATGGGTGTAAATTGGTTTGTTGTGTTTGTTTTCATCCTTTGAGGTTTTGCTTTTGTCTCTAGGCTGGAATACACTACATCACTTGTTGGAGTTGGCGTTCACAGATTTCAAAGAAAATTGTGCAGTGCATGATGGACACAGACTTAGTTTTTTACTCTTGGACTAAGATTTCATCCAGCTGGAGGATATTATGTGTTTGGTATTCAGAGTTGATTTTATGTCAAATATAATAGTTTTTGATGCTTTGCTCAGTGCATTTGATTATTGTATTAAAAAGGCCAACAGCATTTGAACATCTTATCATAAACACATAGTACACACAGTACCATTTAAAAGATACCTGTTTTTAAATATTCATTTTGTGACGTAAACTCAGTTCATGAAACCTCTGTTAACACATTTTTACCCTTCAGATAGTGAGGACATCAACTTTCAGGTTGATCCGAACACAACACACACATGCGGTCCTTGTTCAAACAGCAATGACATGATGAACACAATGTGTGTCTAAAATCAGCTCAAAATAAGTGTCTGTGTCCATCAGAAACTATGCGGTTTTCTATGAAATATCTCTATTGTAACTGCACAAAATGCGAAATGATTCACGAACCCGCTCCGATCTGAATCAAATGATTCGCGAACCCACTCCGATCTGAATCAAATGATTCGCGATCCACGCTCCAGTGTTCCGATTTGAATAATTATTCACGAACTCACTCCAAAAACCCGGTCTAAATCAAATGATTCACGAACCCGCTCCGATCTGAATC
>VONZ01001616.1:0-117769 GCA_012976165.1 Labeo catla | reverse complement strand
GCCAGACTTCATTCAACAATGTTTATTCTTTCTTTAAAAAACATTTACAAACCTAACTGTGTAGTTTATTTGGCTTACTTTCTATATTAAATCTGGGCAGAAAGAACTTACCTTAAAGGAAGACATCCACTCCCTTTGCCATCGTTGTTTATGTTTGAAGCAGTAAACTCCGTGTATAGTTCAGCGACGGCACTTTGCGCATGCGCAATAATGTCAAGTTGACCGCTCAAATGAAGAAATAAAAATACGGAGTTTGCTCAACTTTCTTATTTGTGTTCATTGAGAAAAATATAGCAAACATTGAGTTAACTTGTTTTTATGTGTAAACTCAACATTTTGCTTAAAAATGTGTCCACTTGACTTACCCCCTGAGTCAAGTCCAGCTAAAGCTGTGTTTCCTGTGTCAAGTCAAGTCAGAGCTGCTCTTCCTCAGTCAAGTCAAGTTACTGCTGTTGCGCCCAAGTCCAGTCCAACAGAGAGCTTCCAGGTCAGTCGGCTGGGTCGAGTCGAGCCGAAGCTGGTTCCTACAGATCAAGCAAAGGTCGGCCGTGGATTCCTGAATCAGAAAAGAAACAAGGATTCCACCACGGCCGTCGTTCCTGAGTCAAGCAAAATCACGGCCGTCGTTCCTGAATCAAGTAAAGTCACAGCTGTTCCCCATGAGTCAAGTCAAGTTACAGCTGTTGTTCCTGAGTCAAGTCACGTTGCAGCTGTGTTTACTGAGTCAAGTCAAGTTACGGCGGCGCTTCCTGAGTCAAGTCAAGTGGCTGCTGCGTCTCCTGAGCCCAGTCAAGTCACAGCTGCGTTTACGGAGCCAGTTCAAGACCCAGCGCGCACTCCAGAGCCCGAGCTGCCTCCGGCGCGCACTCCAGAGCCCGAGCTGCCTCCTGCGCGCCCTCCAGAGGCGGCGCTCTCTCCAGCGTGCCCTCCAGAGGCGGAGCTCTCTCCAGCGCGCCCTCCAGAGGCGGAGCTCTCTCCAGCGCGCCCTCCAGAGGCGGTGCTCTCTCCAGTGCGCCCTCCAGAGGCAGAGCTCTCATCTGGTCTCAAGTCCGCTCCAGAAACCTCTTCCTCCGGAGAAGCCGCGCCAATGCCTCCAGAGGTGTCAGCTCCGGCTGTAGAGCCTCCTAGGGTGGTGGCGTTAATATATGAACTCTCTGCTTCTCCCCCTACTCTGTCTACCTCCTCTATCCCTGCTCTCCCCAGGTTCCTGTCCTTGACGCAGTTGCCTGCTCTGCCCTGGAGGGCTTCGGCACGCCCTCCAGAGTCGGCACCTCCTCCAGCGCGCCCTCCAGAGGCGGAGCTCTCTCCAGCGCGCCCTCCAGAGCCGGCGCCTCCTCCAGTGTGCCCTCCAGAGCCGGTGCCTCCTCCACAGCCGGTGCCTCCTCCAGCGCGCCCTCCTGAGCCGGCGCCTCCTCCAGCACGCCCTCCAGAGGCGGAGCTCTCTCCAGCGCGCCCTCCAGAGCGCGCCTCCCCGGCATGCCTCGGCGCCTCCAGAGCGTCCTCTAAAGCCTTTGCGTCCGCCGGCGCCACCCGAGCGCCCCTAATTTCAGAAAAAAATGTGCAATTAATTTTTTTTTTTTTTTTTAATCGATGGTCAGGACATGTTCAACTGTCTGTTACTGCTGGATTTTATGGCCAAACTTAAGTGACAATTCAAGTAAACCCTTATTATTGGCAATGGTTTTACACAACTTAAATTAATGAAAAAAAAAAACACATCAATAAAGAATGCACCAACCATTTTTATATAGAGTACAGGTCCTTCTTTTTAGCACTTGTCTAAACTGATACCTGTATCTTAGTAATGTTGCCAAATTCAGGTATAATACTGCAGGGCTAATCATTTGAGGCTAGCATATTTAATATTTTCATTAACTGTAATATATCAGGGCTCAATGCTAAGGATTTTTTCTAATGGCCCTACCACAAAAAAAAAAAAATAAATAATAAAAAAAAAAAGTTGCTGTTATCACTGTTTTTGACTCATGTTATCTTTTATTTTAATAAATAAGCTTATATGACACCAAAAGTTTACATACCAAATAAAATGGTACAATTCTCAATTCCAATTTCGATACCACACCTAAACCTACTAGCCTAACTAAAGTCCAAACATTATTGTTCAAAAATGTTTTAATTATTAAACAGCAGACAGACTGAAAGAAGACAAACTCAGTCTCTGTCATCAGGTGGCGCTTAAGAAATAAGAGTAATATTACACATTTCTATGGTTACCACTGTAAACAAAGCAGCGCCGTGCTTATGAACACTACTTTAAATACATCATACACAAATGAAAAGAAAACGCCATGTAAACTTTTCTTAAAACAGTCAGTTCCCCGGTCCATGTATCATTCGTCCATTCGTTTTTTGATTTAATATTGAAAGAAGAAACCTGAGAAAACGGCTCCTTTTTCATTTTCTCCAGAAAAGCGAAAAACAAGAATTCAGCTTGATTTTTCGTTTTTCGTTCAGGGGTGGAAAAATGAATAAACAGCTTGAATATTCGATTTCTACACTTGAATATTCGATTTCTACACCCCTTTCTGCTGATTGGTCAGCCGAAGATCAAACCATGCCCCGTCAGTTCTTCAGCAGTTTCGTGCAGAATAATAGTCCTCCGCTGCTGCAGTTGAACGGATAATTAACACATTTATTG
Source organism: Labeo catla (assembly GCA_012976165.1). Taxonomy (NCBI): domain Eukaryota; kingdom Metazoa; phylum Chordata; class Actinopteri; order Cypriniformes; family Cyprinidae; genus Labeo; species Labeo catla. Next base: position 115,110 of record VONZ01001616.1, on the reverse strand, counting down.
CAAGTACATTTAATCTTTTTCTCATCAAACAACCACATGGACACAGCCCGTACCGGGAACAGGGCTTTATTATGTGTGCTATTCACAAAGTGCCAGGGGGTGCGCAAAATAATTTGCTATAGCCTACCGTATTTTCTGGACTGTACGTCGCGTATTTTTTATTTTATTTTTTTTTTTTATCATGAAACATGCTGTGATTTATTCCAAAGTAACTTATATAATGCATTTAATGTCAAATAATCTTAGACTGTCTAAAGTAAACATGTCAGCTGTGTTATGGTTCATATTTGTGGCATACGCCAGGAAGATGTTCAAAGAGACAAAAGCAGCGTATTCTATTGTTTTCTATATTTTTCAAAGGGTTGAATTTTGCAGTCATTTTGATTTTACACAAATAAAAAGACATTTTTTCGTTTCGAATGATGTCCTGCTCTTATCTGTATGACTGTAAATAACAGAGTATTAAGTTGTTTCCGCTGCTGAGGAAAGAAATTCAAGTGATGGCGCTGGCGCCTCATGCGCTCACACAATCAGAGCACTGTTTATTATCAAAGCAAAACACCGTCAACCTGTCATGAATCTGGTCGGTGACCTTCGGTCCGCTCACCACCAGATGTCGCTCTGGCCCTGTCATTATACACTGACTGTTGCACTACATCCCGGACTACATCTCCCATCATTCTTCCCGCTGATTGCGCCAACACCTGTGGCCAATCAGAAGCTCTATTTAAGCCCCGGACTTTCCCTCGGTAACTCACCGAGTATTGTGGAGTTATTGTGGAGAACTGTGTCGGTTGCGTTTAGCGCTCCCCTAGTGCTAGCACCTTAACAGAGTTGTTCCTAGTTTCCTGAGTTCCCTAGTTCCCTTAGTTTAGTATTCTGGCCTGGCCATCTCGTTTTGTCTGTCTCGCCGCCTGCCTTCTGGACTCTTGCTCGTTGTAAGGATCACCCCTCTGCCTTGCGTCACAGATTATGTTCGCCTCTGATCGACCCACGCCTGCCTCACGGACTACTCTTGTGCCTCGCCCCAACATACCTGTTTGTCGTTGTTCTGATCCTGCCTGTTTGACCATGTGTTTGTCTCGTCCATTGAATAAAAGCTCGCGTATGGATCCCCTTGCCTCTCGTTTCCCTCTCCACATTACAGAATACTCGGTCACAACAGGATCCAGCAGCTTTACACACGGACAACACACAGGTATGGACACAACCCGGATTTTATTCAGGCTTAAACAAGGACCACGTACACTTGAACAATACATCAGTGAATTTCTAGCCATTGCAAATCATTCTGATCTCCCAGACTGTATTCTCATTTAAATATTCAGCGATGGTTTAAATCAGCCGTTAAAGGGGCGAGGCTGAGACGCGAGGGTCCGTGCTCATCACTAGCCGATTTTTTGGATTATGCACTGCTGTGTGTGGGCTCATCTTTTACTGTGGGTTTCGCGGATGAGGAACGCGACATCGCGGTAATGCAGGCCGCGCAACCCGCTCCTCAAATGGCGGCCGCGCCGGTGCGCGCTCATGTAATAGCGGCGACGGCGGAGCCCATACACAAAATGGCGGCGAAAGCGGAGCTCCGTCATGTCACAGCTGCTACCACAGAACCAAACAAAGTTGCAGCTGCATTTCCCAAGGCAAGTCAGAGCTGCTTTTCCTAAGTCAAGTCAAGCTATAGCTGTATTTCCCCTGTCAAGTCGAGTCACAGTTGTACCTCCTGAGTCAAGGAGAGTCAAAACTGTAATTTCTGAGCCAAGTCAAGTCAGAGCCTTCGTTCACAAGCCAAATCAAGTCACTGCTGATCTCCATGAGTTAAGTCAAGTCACTTCTGATCCTCATAAGCCAAGTCAAGTCACCGCTGATCCTCATAAGCCAGGTCAGGTCACTGCTGATCCTCATGAGCTGAGTCAAGTCACTGCTGATCCTCATGAGCAGAGTCAAGTCACTGCTGATCTCCATGAGTCAGGTCAAGTCACTCCAGATCTTCACAAGCCAGGTCAAGCCACAGCTGGTCTCCATGAACCAGGTCAGATCACAGCCAGTCTCCTCGAACCAGGTCAAGTCACTGTTGATCTTCATGAGCCAAGTCTGCCAGTGTGATGGCGGTCACTATTCTGAGTATATGGGCCGCACACTACACTCCTGAGGTCACGTCTGTTCACAAGTATGCCCCTGAGGTCATGTCGGTTCACAAGTATGCCCATGAGGTCCCGTCTGATCTCAGGTCTGCTCCAGAGGTCCCGTCTGATCTCAAGTCTGCTCCAGAGGTCCCGTCGGATCACAAGTCTGCTCCAGAGGTCTCGTCTGACCATGAGTCCACTCCAGAGGCCTCTCCTGTCCTGAGGTGTCAGCTGCCGCTGTAGAACCTCCTAGGGAGGCGGCATTAACCTATAAACTCTCTGCTTCTCTCTTTGTTCTGTCTGCCTCCTCTGTCCCTGCTTTTCCCAGGTCCCAGTCCATGATGCGGGTCCCTGCTCCGCACTGGAGGGCACCTGCGCCTCCTGTTCCTCCTGGAGGGCTTCTGCGCCTCCTGCTCTGCCCTGGAGGGCTCCTGCGCCTCCTGCTCTGCCTCCTGCTCCTCTTGTTCCTCGCCCCAACATACCTGTTTGTCATTGTTCTGACCCTGCCTGTTTGACCATGTATTTGTCTCGTCCACTGAATAAAAGCTCGCGTATGGATCCCCTCGCCTCTCGTCTCCCTCTCCACATTACACAACCAAACATATTAAACGTTATTAAGCTTAATTAAATGTGTCTGCTGTACGATAGCCTATAGGCTAAAGGTATCATCACTTGTATAGCTGCTGACTGTTATTTTACTTGCATATTATTGGGACCCGACTGAAGAAGCCTTCTTTACAAAAATATTTTAGCAGGTAAATCGCATTTATTCTTGTTTGTTTTCTGAATACCATTAATTTAATGATTTAAACGGACGAGCATTCCTTATTGTCGAGCCCTTGTTGTGGTTTCCCCTCTTCCCCGTCAAAGAATTACTCTTGAGTCTTGGGTTTTGATGCCAAAAGATAGACTTTATTGCCGAAACAATCAAGCCGAGTTGTCTATAGAGAACTGATCTTTACTTGGTTGAGGACAGCTTTTTATACTGGTCTTCTCACGCAAGCATGTCAACCTAAATTATTGGGGGGTCCCTAAAGTAAACACTATGAGGGAGACAGATGTTTCCTATACCATGGTTTTACTAGTAACTCTCCAAATAAGGGCATACTGTGCTCGACCATCTCCCATACTATGGCTTCACCAGTGGGCCCCCTAACAATAACAGTATGTGCTTGTCCAGCAAAATATAGGGTAGAACTGCAAAACTATAATAGTAAAATAATTTGGATATGATTCCTTTATATTTTAGTTAATAAAATCACCCTCCATATACATTTGCTCAACTCTGCAAATGTCTGCTCATACAACAGCGACTCCACGCTGCATTGTATTGTTTTGTTTTTGGTATAATTTTAAAAAGGTCATGCACACCAGAAGAAAGCATACTATCAGAGCTACACTGTAAAAAATCATTTGTTGAGTCAACTTAAAATAATTTGTAACCTGGCTGCCTTAAAATTTTAAGTTCAGTCAACTCAAAAAAAAGTTTATTCAACTTGAAATGTTAAATTATACTAAGTGACAACATGCCCGAAAACTCACCAAACTTTGCACACACATCAGAACTGGCGAAAATTTACGTCTGATATGGGTTTCAGAAGTGGGTGTGGTAAAATGGCTCGATAGCGCCACCTATACACATTCAGCGGAGTGCGCCTCGAGCTGCGTTTTACATACATGTATGAAAATCGGCACACATATGCAACACACCAATACCTACAAAAAAGTCTCCAGGTACGAAATCCAAATCCCAACAGGAAGTAAGTTATTTTAATTTTTCCTGGCAAATTTTGTGTCATTTTTGACAGGTGTCATACTTGAACGAACTCCTCCTAGAGATTTATTCTGATCAACACCAAATTTGGTCAGCCTAATCTAAAGCCCTTAGTGACGTTAAATTGCGAAGATCTAGAGTTTTCGTTGGAGGGCGTGTCCGTGGCGGCCTGTCAAATTTTGATGATTCGCCATGAAAAAGGAAGTTGTTATAACGCAGCCATACAATGTCTGATCTGCCCCAAACTTCACATGTTTGATAAGAGTCTGGTCCTGAACACATGCTCATGCTCATATTCACTTTTAATCATAGCGCCACCTACTGACAACAGGACGTGTCATGTTGTACTCTGTAGTGAACTCCTCATAGAGATTTAATGACATCAGCATTATATGTGGACAGTCTAATCGAAAGGCCTTTGCCATCATAAATTTGTGAAGAGTTTTCGTTGAAGGGCGTGTCCGTGGCGGCCTGACAAATTTCGATGTTTCGCCATGGGAATAGAAGTTGTTGTAACTCAGACATACGATGTCCGATCTGCCCCAAACTTCACGTTTGATAAGAGTCCTGGCCTGAACACATCTAGAGGCCAATATTGTATTATAATAATAGCGCCACCTACTGACAACAGGAAATGACTTATTTTACAATAACTTAAACATGCAATGTCTGATCTGCCCCAAAGTTCACATGTTTGGTAAGAGTACTGGCTGGAAGACACCTAAAGACCAATATACAGATATAATCATAGCGCCACCTGTTGGCAGCAGGATATGTCATGTTTTACACTAGCTCAAGCATGACATGTTCAGTCTGCACCAAACATCATATGTTTGATAAAAGTGCTGGCCTGAACACATCTATATTAATATTCAGTTCTAGGCATAGCGCCACCCGCTGGCAGCAGGAAGTTTGGCACATATGAATGACTTTGATTATATTCCTCCTATATTTTCTATATTAAAAGCATACTACCCACCGTTTGCTGTTTTCCTAAAGCCACCGGTCGGCGGTGAGCCCGGGTGCGATGGCCCGTTCATCGCTGCTTGCAGCTTTAATTAGGGCCCGAGCCCTAAAAGGGCGAAGGCCCTATTGTTCTTCTAAGGATTATTATTATTATTATTAGGGCCCGAGCCCTAAAAGGGCGAAGGCCCTATTGTTTTTCTAAGGATTATTAGGGCCCGAGCCCTAAAAGGGCGAAGGCCCTATTGATCCCCTAAGGATTATTATTATTATTATTATTTATTTATTTATTTTTTTTTCGACTAAACGGGGCATTTTGGGGGCCTTAACATGCTCAAAAACTCTTGAAAATCGGCACACACATTGGAATCTGCGGCCATTAGGACGCCGCAGAGACTGGGACCCGGGCGTGGTACAGGGGCTCTACAGCGCCCCCTGGAACACCTTCCCAAAACTTGATGTATATCCCGCACATACTTGCACATAAACATATGAAACTCGGTACACATGTAGATCTCACTGAGCTGAACAACTCACGCACTCTATGTGATGAGCTAATCCCAACAGGAAGTGAGCTATTCAGGGCTGTTTAAAAAGCGCATGGTCTGGAATTTGATATACTCCTCTGAGGCCTTTATTCCGACGGCCACCAAACTCGGTCAGCATAACCTCAAGACATTGGGGATGCTAAATTGCGGAGGGATTTTTGACATCTCGAACGGTTCGGCCGTGGCGAGGCAACGAAATTATGGCGAGAAATGAGAAACAGGAAATGGCTAATAACTATTGCACACATTGTCTGATTCTGATGAAACTTCAGGAGTTTGTTCGTTGTATGATGCTGATCACATAGATGTGACTATCATAAGTCAAAGTTATAGCGCCACCAACTGGCAGCAGGAAGTGTGTCGTTTTCAAAATGCTCTTCAATCAGCCTCTTAATTTTACTTGATTTGCTTCAAACTTCATCAGAATAATGTCAAAACACGGCCGATGAGAATCTGTAAAGGGGTCATCGATGCATTAAATGCTGTTGCCATGGCAACTTGTCAAATTTTAACATTTGTTTCCTGTGTTTTTGAGGCACTTAATAAGCTTAGATTTTCATGAAACTCAACAAACACATCAGTATTAATGATAGTTAGACACTGGCAAAGGCTCATAAATGGGCGTGGAGGAGGCGCTCTATAGCGCCATCTTTTGTCAAAAGTTGGGGGGTTAGTTTTAGCTACAGACACCAAACTCTGTATATATATTGATCTCATCAAGCTGGACAACTTTCTAATTTACACCCATTAGCTGAGACCATCAGGAAGTCTGCTATTTTGATTTGAATGTGGATTTTTGGAAAAATCAGGCTATAAACAAATTCATACTCCTCCAAGCAGGAATAAGTAGTTCACACCAAACTTTGTCAACATGATGCCAACATACTGAAGATGTTAAATTGCGAGCGGATTTGGGATATCTTGAACGGTTGATTTATAGTGATTTTTTGAAATTAGCAGAAAAAACATAACCATCATATTAAAATGCAGCATCCAAACACTTTAAAAAAAAAATCATACATAGAACTAGTCATTCTGAGAAATAAATGCTTAGTTCCATCGATATAAAATAATCAACAAAAAATAGAAAATTAAAAAAACTATTAAACATCTGCTCTCACTCTAACTCTCTCACTCTAACTCTGTGTCGGGGGATGGGCTTAAGTCTGTGTATGTGTGTGTGTAAGTATGACTGGGGGTAATTGAGTGTCTGTGTGTGTGTGAGAGAGAGAGAGAGAGAGAGAGAGAGACTGAGAGAGACAGAGTGCATTTAAAGTGCATTATCCTAACTCTTCACATCTTTTTACATATGAAAAAGTCATTCTAAGGAAATGTGTTTATCATGTTTTCAGAGGCTGCAAAAACATTTCAAATATCACACATGTAAACTAGCAGATGAAGACTATAATACCAAGGATGAACACAAGATGACCTCATAGGATAAGGAATCTTTTTCAGCTCATTCTCAGTCTATCAGAATGATGTAAAAGCATTTTGGGTAACACTTTCTATGAAGCCCAATACATTATAATGGTATTTATAAGGGATTATAATGAATGCATAATGCATTATAAAAACCTTATAATATGTTATATCATCTCATGAGTAATCATAACAACAATTATAATACATTAAAATACTTGAGTATTTGAGGTTATAACTTTTAAGATTATGATATTTTATAACACAATGGACAACATATCAAATCTACTTAATTTATAATGGACTATATCATATTACATTTATTTTTTACATTATATATTATGTTTTATTTTGATGATCCCTCTAGTCTATTGACAATAAGCAATTGTCCAAATACATGTGAACTAACACTCCTTAGAGTATTATAAATACGGGCTTCATAGAAAGTGTTGCCGCAGTTTGCTTTTAACCCTTTCATTGCTGTAACCCTTCAGTCCAAACTGCCACAGGATTACTGACTATGCACGTGCCCGCTGGCCACCATTTTCCTGATGCTACCGGCATGGCGATTGCGCTGGGGGCGAGGGCCCGTCATCGCTGCTTGCAGCTATATTTAGGGACCGAGCACCGGTGGTGCGAGGACCCTATTGGAATTGCTCCGTTTATTATTATTATTATTATTCTCCAAAATGAATCGCATTTTTGAGGGCCTAAACATGGCCGAAAACTAAAATGGGTCTCAGAAGTGGGTGGTTCAAAATGGCTTGATAGCGCCACCTATACACATTCAGCGGAGTGCGCCTCGAGCTACGTTTCAAGTACATTGACAAAACTTGGTACAAACATGTAACACACCAAGACCTACAAAAAAGTCTCTTGAGGCAAAATCCGAAACCCAACAGGAAGTCGAATAATTGTAATTTTTCCTGCAAATTTTGTCTCATTTTTGCCATTTCCAGGCGTCGTACTTGAACGAACTCCTCCTAGACATTTATTCAGATCAACACCAAATTTGGGCAGTCTAATCTAAAGCCCTTTGTGACATTAAATTAGGAAGATCTAGAGTTTTCACTGGAGGGCGTGTCCGTGGCGGCCTGTCAAATTTCGATGATTCGCCATGAAAAAGGAAGTTGTTATAACTCAGCCATACAATGTCTGATTTGCCCCAAACTTCACATGTTTGATAAGAGTCTGGTCCTGAACACGTGCTCATAGTCATATTCAGTTTTAGTCATAGCGCCACCTAGTGGCAACAGGAAGTGACATGTTTTATTCTGTAATGGACTCCTCCTAGAGATTCACCAAATTCGGTCAGTCTACTCTAAAGGCCCTTGCGATGTTAAATTGTGAAGATCTTGAGTTTTCATTGAAGGGCGTGTCCATGGCGGCTTGACAAAATTCGATGTTTCGCCATGGGAATAGAAATTGTTGTAACTCAGACATACAATGTCCGATCTGCCCCAAACTTCACATGTTCGATAAGAGTCCTGGCCTGAACACATCTAGAGGCCAATATTCAGTTATTATCATAGCGCCACCTGTTGGCAACAGGAAATGACTTATTTTACACTAACTTAAACATGCAATGTCTGATCTGCACCAAACTTCACATGTTTGGTAAGAGTACTTGCCTGAAGACACCTAAAGACCAATATTCAGATATAATCATAGCGCCACCTGTTGGCAACAAGATATGTAATGTCTTACACTAGCTCAAGCATACTGTGTTCAATCTGCACCAAACTTCATATATTTGACAAAAGTGCTGACCTGAACACATCTACATGCCAATATTCAGTTATAGACATAGCGCCACCAGCTGGCAGCAGGAAGTTTGGCACATATAAATGACTTTGACATATTCCTCCTAAATTTACGATGTGAAAAGCATAGTGCCCACCATTCACCACCGATCGACGGTGAGCCCGGGGGCGAGGGCCCTTTCATCGCTGCTTGCAGCTTTAATTAGGGCCCGAGCACCGATGGTGTGAGGACCCTATTGGAATTGCTCTGTTTATTCTTCTTCTTCTTCTTCTTCTTCTTCTTCTTCTCCAAAATAAATCGCATTTTAGAGGGCCTAAACATGCCCGAAAAGTCATCAAACTTTGCACACGCATCAGAACTGGTGAAAATTTATGTCTGATATGGGTTTCAGAAGTGGGTGTGGCAAAATGGCTCGACAGCGCCACCTATTCACGCTCAATGAAGTGCCCTTCCCGCTATGTTTCACGTACAGTTATGAAAATTGGTACACACATGTAACACACCAATACCCACAAAAAAGTCTCTTGGAGCAAAATCCGAAACGCAACAGGAAGTCGGTTATTTTTAATTTTCTCAGCAATTTTTGTGTCATTTTTGCCATTTCCAGGTGTCGTATTAAAACGAACTCCTCCTAGAGATTTATTCTGATCAACACCAAATTTGGGCAGTCTAATCTAAAGCCCTTTGTGACGTTAAATTGTGAAGATCTTGAGTTTTCGTTAGAGGGCGTGTCCGTGGCGGCTTGACAAAGTTCGATGTTTCGCCATGGGAATAGAATCTGTTATAAGTCAGCCATACAATGTCCGATCAGCCCCAAACTTCACATGTTCGCTAAGAGTCCTGGCCTGAACACATCTAGAGGCCAATATTCAGTTATCATCATAGCGCCACCTGCTGGCAACAGGAAATGTCTTATTTTACACTAACTTAAACATGCAATGTCCAATTTGCACCAAACTTCACATGTTTGGTAAGAGTCCTGACCTGAAGACATCTAAAGGCCAATATTCAGTTATAATCAGAGCGCCACCTGTTGGCAACAGGATATGTCATGTCTTACACTTACTCAAGGATGCCATGTTCAATCTGCACCAAACTTCATATGTTTGACAAAAGTGCTGGCCTGAACACATCTACATGCCAATATTCAGTTATAGATATAGCGCCACCAGCTGGCAGCAGGAAGTTTGGAACATATTAATGACTTATGACATATTCCTCCTACATTTACTATGTGAAAAGCATAGTGCCCACCATTCGCCACCGATCGGCGGTCAGCCCGGGTGCGAGGGCCCATTCATCGCTGCTTGCAGCTTTAATTAGGGCCCGAGCACTGCAGTGCGAGGACCCTATTGGAATTGCTCCGTTTCTTCTTCTTCTTCTTCTTCTTCTTCTCCAAAGTAAAAAGTCTTTTTGAGGGCCTAAACATGCTCGAAAACTCATGAAACTTTGCACACGCATCAGTCCTGGCGAAAATTTACATCTGATATTGGTTTCAGAAGTGGGTGTGGCAAAATGGCTCGATAGCGGCACCTATAACATTTCAACGGAGTGCGCCTCGAGCTGCGTTTCACGTACATGTACGAAACTCGGTACACAGGTGTAGCACACCAATACCTACAAAAAAGTCTCCTGGTACAACATCCTAAACCCAACAGGAAGTCCGTTATATTGAATTTCCTGTACGATTTTTGTGCAGTTTTTGCCATTTTCAGGCCTCGTACTTTAACGAACTCCTCCTACAGTTTTTATCCGATCATCTTCAAAGTTGCTGGGTGTTATCATAAGGCCCTTGCGATGTTAAATTGAGAAGATTTTGAGTTTTCGTCGAGGGGCGTGTCTGTGGCGGCCTGACAAATTTCGACATTTCGCCATGAAAAAGGAAGTGGCTGTAACTTAAGCAAACAATGTCCGATCTGCCTCAAACTTCACAGGTGTGATAAGAGTCCGGTCCTGAACACATGTCAGTGCCCATATTCAGTTATAGTCATAGCGCAACCTGCTGACAACAGGAAGTGACATGTTTAACACTGTTACGGACTCCTAGCAACATATTAAAAAGCATTAGCAAGTTTTAAATAGGCTAACAACATGCTACAATCATGCTACAACATGCTAGCAACACTTATCTAAAAGCTAAAGCATGCTATTAATACAAAGAAAAAGAAAATTGCTGTAACTCATTCATACAATGTCCAATCTGACCCAAAATTAATATTCAACATGCTACAAACATAGTAAAGCATGCTAGCAAACACTTAGCTAAAATGCTAAAGCATGCTAATAATACAATGAAACAGGATGTTACTGTAACTCAGGCATACAATGTCCAATCTGCCCCAAACTTAACATGTTTCATAAGAGTCTGGTCCTGAACACATGCCCATGCCCATATTCAGTTATAGTCATAGCACCACCTGCTGGCAACAGGAAGTCAAATGTTTAATACTGTTGTGGATGCCTAACAACATTTTAAAAATATCAGCAAGTGTTAAATAGGGTAGCAACATGCTAGAAACATGCTATAACATGTTAGCAACACTTAGCTAAGTGTTAAAGCATGTTATTAATACAATGAAACAGGAAGTTACTGTAACTCAGGCATGCAATGTCCAATCTGCCCCAAACTTAACATTTTTGATAAGAGTCCTGGTCTGAACACATTTATGTTACAATATTCACTTATAGTCATAGCGCCACCTACTGTCAACAGGAAGTGACGTTTAACACTGTGATACACTATTAGCAACACACTAAAATAAGCCACTGAGTGCTAAACTTGCTAAAAACACACTCAAACATGCTAGCAACACTTACTAAGTGCTAAAGCATCTTGTTAAAGCCATGAAACAGGAAGTTGTTGCAATTCCTGCAAACAATGTCCAATCTGCCCCAAACTTCACATGTTTGATAAGAGTCCTGGCCTGAAGATATCTACATGCCCATATTCGGTTATAGTCATAGCGCCGCCTGCTGGCAACCGGAAGTGACATGTTTAACACTGTGATGGTCTATTAAAAGCACAGCAAAATATGCCATATTGTGCTAAATATGCTAGAAACACTTTCTAAGTGCTAATGGATTCTATTAATGCCATGAAACAGGAAGTTGTTGTAACTCAGCCATAGAATGTCCGATCTGCCCCAAACTTCATATGTTCGATAAGAGTCCTGGCCTGAACACATCTAAAAGCCAATATTGCATTATAATTATAGCGCCACCACCTGGCAACAGGAAATGACTTGTCTTACACTAACTCAAGCATACCATATTCAATCTGCACCAAACTTCATATGTTTGATAAAAGCGCTGACCTGAAGACATCTACATGCCAATATTCAGTTATAGGCATAGCGCCACCAGCTGGCAGCAGGAAGTTTGGCACATATTAATGACTTTGATATATTCCTCCTAAATTTACTATTTGAAAAGCATAGTGCCCACCGTTCGCTGTTTCCCTAAAACCACCGGTCGGCGGTGAGCCCGGGTGCGAGGGCCCGTTCATCGCTGCTTGCAGCTTTAATTATTATTATTATTCTTCTCCAAAATGAATCGCATTTTTGAGGGCCTAAACATGCCCGAAAACTCACGAAACTTTGCACACTCATCAGAACTGGCGAAAATTTATGTCTGATATGGGTCTCAGAAGTGGGTGTGGTAAAATGGCTCGACAGCGCCACCTACACACTTTCAGCGGAGTGCGCCTCGAGCTACGTTTTACATACATGTATGAAAATCGGCACACACATGCAACACACCAATACCTACAAAAAAGTCTCCAGGTACGAAATCCAAATCCCAACAGGAAGTAAGTTATTTTAATTTTTCCCAGCAAATTTTGTGTCATTTTTGCCATTTCCAGGTGTCATACTTGAACGAACTCCTCCCAGAGATTTATTCAGATCAACACCAAATTTGGTCAGTCTAATCTAAAGCCCTTAGTGACGTTAAATTGCGAAGATCTAGAGTTTTCGTTGGAGGGCGTGTCCGTGGCGGCCTGTCAAATTTCGATGATTCACCATGAAAAAGGAAGTTGTTATAACTCAGCCATACAATGTCTGATCTGCCCCAAACTTCACATGTTTGATAAGAGTCTGGTCCTGAACACATGGCCATGCTCATATTCACTTTTAATCATAGCGCCACCTACTGACAACAGGAAGTGACATGTTGTACTCTGTAATGAACTCCTTCTAAAGATTTATTCAGATCAACACCAAATTTGGTCAGTCTACTCTAAAGGCCCTTGCGATGTTAAATTGTGAAGATCTTGAGTTTTCGTTGAAGGGCGTGTCCGTGGCGGCCTGACAAATTTCGATGTTTCGCCATGGGAATAGAATCTGTTATAACTCAGCCATACGAAGTCCAATCTGCCCCAAACTTCATATGTTCGATAAGAGTCCTGGCCTGAACACATCTAGAGGCCAATATTCAGTTATTCTCATAGCGCCACCTGTTGGCAACAGGAAATGACTTATTTTACACTAACTTAAACATGCAATGTCTGATCTGCACCAAACTTCACATGTTTGGTAAGAGTACTTGCCTGAAGACATCTAAAGACCAATATTCAGATATAATCATAGCGCCACCTGTTGGCAGCAAGATATGTAATGTCTTAGACTAGCTCAGGCATACTGTGTTCAATCTGCACCAGACTTCATATATTTGACAAAAGTTCTGGCCTGAACACATCTACATGCCAATATTCAGTTATAGACATAGCGCCACCAACTGGCAGCAGGAAGTTTGGCACATATTAATGACTTTGACATATTCCTCCTAAATTTACGATGTGAAAAGCATAGTGCCCACCATTCGCCTCTGATTGGCGGTGAGCCCGGGTGTGAGGGCCCTTTCATCGCTGCTTGCAGCTTTAATTATTATTATTTTTTCAATGTTTTGGGGGGTTTTGAGGCCCTTAACATACACAAAACTCTTGAAACTTTGCACACACGTTGGAATCTGCGGCCATCAGGGTTGGACAGAGTTTGATACGGGGGGGTCACCTGGGGGGGGCGTGGCTTAAAGTTAAAAAACGCGACTTTTGAGGGGCTCTGTAGCACACACCCTTTGACCTGCAGTTACCAAAATTCATATGCATATAGAACTCATCGGGCCAAACAGTTTTCATGCTCACAGTCAGTGCTTTGCTTAACTGGAAGTCAGCTTTTCAAGGTTTTGTGAAAAACGCATGCTCTGGAATTTGCGATACTCCTACTAGGGTTTTTTTCAGATTGCCACCAAACTCGAACGGTTTGCCCGTGGCGAGGCGACGAAATTATGGTGAGAAATGAGAAACAGGAAATGGCTAATAACTATTGCACACATTGTCTGATTCTGATGAAACTTCAGGGGTTTGTTCGTTGTATGATGCCAATCACATAGATGTGACTATTAACAGTAAAAGTTATAGCGCCACCAACTGGCAGCAGGAAGTGTGTCGTTTTCAAAATGCTTTTAAATCAGCCTCTTAATTTTACTCGATTTGCTTCAAACTTCATCAAAATAAAGTCAAAACACAGCTGATGAGAATCTGTAAAGGGGTCGTTGATACATTAAATGCTGTTGCCATGGCAACATGTCAAACTTTAACATTTGTTTCCTGTGGTTTTGGGGCACTTAATAAGCTTAGATTTTCATGAAACTCAACACACACATCAGTATTAATGATAGTTAGACACTGGCAAAGGCTCATAAATGGGCGTGGAGGACGCGCTCTATAGCGCCATCTTTTGTCAAAAGTTGAGGGGTTAGTTTTAGCTACAGACACCAAACTCGGTATGTATATTGTTCTCATCAAGCCGGACAACTTTCTAATTTACACCCATTAGCTGTGACCAACAGGAAGTCTGCTATTTTGATTTGAATGTGGATTTTTGGAAAAATCAGGCTATAAATAAATTCATACTCCTCCAAGCAGGAATAAGTAGTTCACACCAAACTTTGTCAACATGATGCCAACATACTGAAGATGTTAAATTGCGAGCGGATTTGGGATATCTTGAACGGTTGACTTATGGTGATTTATTAAAGTAGCAGTAAAAAACATAACCATAATTTTAAAATGCAGCATCCAAACACTTCAAAACTTTTTTCATACATAGAACTAGTCATTCTGAGAAATAAATGCTTAGTTCCAACGATATAAAATAGTCTACTAAAAATAGAAAATTAAAAAACTATTAAACATCTGATCTCACTCTAACTCTCTCACTCTAGCTCTCTCTCTCTGTGTTAAGTGTGTGTGTAAGTGTGAGTGTGAGTGTTGAGAGTGGGGGAGGGTGGCTGTCTGTGTGTGAGAGAGAGACAGAAAGACAGAGTGCATTTAAAGTGCCTTATTATAAGTCTTCACAACTTTTTACATAGGAAAACATAGGTCATTCTTAGAAAATATGTTTATCATGTTTTCAGAAACAGCAAAAACATTTAAAATATCACACATGTAAATTGGCAGATGGAGACTGTAATACCAAGGATGAACACAAGATGACCTCATAGGATAAGGAATCTTTTCAACTCTAATCCTATCTCATTCTCATTGTGTCAGAATGACTTAAAAGCATTTTGCTTTTAACCCTTTCATTGCTGTGACCCTTCAATACAAACTGCCACAGGGTTACTGTCAATGAATGTGCCCGCTTGGCATCTTTTTTCTGATGGCACCAGGGTTGTGGATGCGCTGGCGGCGAGGGCCCGTCATCGCTGCTCGCAGCTATATTTATTAGGGCCTATTGTTTTTGTAAGGATTATTATTAGGGCCCGAGCACTGCAGTGCGAGGACCCTATTCGCTCTATGCACGTCACAGTTCCGGGTTCGCGTGTACTGGGCTGGCAACTTCCGCTAGCAACTTCCTGTTTATACACGGACAGAAGCTGGACAGCTATGGCGCTCTTTTATAGTCGTTGTCTTCAGGAATTACCCCATCTCACAGTAAATGACATAGACCGACTCGTAAAAACATCATGTGCCGCTCCCAACAGCAAGCGGGAAAAGGGATTTAAAATGTACATCGGCAGCTATATCGACAACTATGAGGGTAAGTAGCTAACGTTATCATGCTACATTATAATCATGAAACTGACGTGACTGAACTTGTTAACGTTAACTACAGTGTTTCCCATACATTGACTAATTTGTGGCGGCCCACCACAATATCAAAATTGATCACCACACAATGATTTTCTATGTTGTACTTTTGAAATGGGATGAAATCTTTTAGAATATAATATTGTTAGAATGCTGTTGGGATGTCAGGGTTAGCACACTATAACCAGAGAGGGTTAAAGCGGTAATCAAGGATCTTTTTATAACGTTACAGCTACTTGTCAATACTTGTCGTGCAGTATAACTACAGTATAGACTATTCATTTTATTGATTCCGACACCCCCACACCACAAATACAATTCAATTCTGTGGGAAACACTGAGCTATTTTGTTTTACAATACTCTATTAGAACAGACAAACTAGCACAGTGTAAGAACGAGTGTAACCCAGTTTCGAAATATATGTTCATCTTTTTCCCTAACAGTGTCAATAAAAAACAAGGTGACAGGAGAGGTCAGCGTGAGGGCAGTCTGTCATAGATCCATGAGGAAAAATGAAAAGCCACACGAATTGAGAGTAGGGTGACTATAGGGTCAACGTTAGGGTAATGGTTAGGCCTGCTGATAAGTTGCCCAGCTGATAAGTAGCATTATCTAAATGTACATGGCTCAGTCTACTGTTTATGGATGTGAATGGGTAGGCCTATGTGGCTCTCATCTACAATACAACCGTATGCTTTTATTAGTTATATTTTTCTCTTGTTAACAGTTTAGCTCTTAAGAGATATTTCTCATCTAAGCTCTTTTTTTTCCCTAGATGGTGTTAAAAGACTCGAACCCTGTCATTTTGGTGAGCACCCACTGCTCCTGTGCGGTGGGGTGTGCCTTATGCAACCATTTGGTTGCACTGCTATACCAAACAGCACACTTTTCACAATTAGGCATCCCTGCTGTACCCCCAGTGCACAGTTGCACAGAAACTGAGCAGACCTGGCATAAGCCAAGGACCTTGGTAAGTCATCTGTCTGTCATGTGAATTGTACCTATGCACATGTAACTATTGTGATGCCATGTCAAAATGTGTCATTGCTGTCAGGGTGTTAGGCCAGGTCCAGTGGAAGACATGGAGGTCCGGAAACCCCAAAATTCTACTGCTGTTTGTGTAAGGTGAGATTATGTTAGCTTTAGTTTAAGCTATGTGTTGATGTGGTTAATATGTATGCTGCAGTTTTTTTTAAACATTTTTTAATTTCAACATTTTCAGAAGTTTTCTCTACAAAGCACTTGACGGGGAAATGCCAGATCTCTCCACATTGAGAGTGGCAGAAGTATATAAGGACTTCCCCCCTTTGCTTGCACCTCTGGTGACCACCATGGGCATGTCAGTGGAAGTCCCATTAGTTCAGACAGCTTTTGGGGCTGTCCAAGCAGGGAGTGTGCTGTCATTTCAGCAAAAACCACCAGAAATGCGGGAAATCATCAACATCCCAGACACCCCTGCCCAACCTTCCCTTCCCATCCATGGCTATAGGCTTGAGCCAACCACATGCGCCTATGTGTTATCAGAGGAGGAACATGTATGTATGAAATCGCTACAGGTGTCATTCCACATGGCCCACAGGATTGAAGCTGCAACACGGGAGCAGAGCTCATGCCAGGAATGGCATCGACTGAGAAAGATGCGAGTCACATCTACACGCTTTCACGAGGCATGCCATGTTCGCTGTCATACATCAGCTGAAAATCTGGCACACAGAATTTTGAGGGGGACTGTCATGACGAAGGACATGAGGAGAGGAGTCGATATGGAGCCAGTTGCCGTGACAGAGTACTGCAGTTTAAAAAATGTGAACTATTCACCCTGCGGCTTCATTATACACCCTGATGCTCCATGGCTGGGATGCTCCCCTGATGGAGTCGTGTTTGATCCTTCTGAAAACCCAAAATTCGGCCTGCTGGAAATTAAATGCCCCAACGTCAAGAGTTATGTTGACTGTCCCTACCTGAAAATGTCTGGTGGCTCTTTACAGCTTAGGAGGCAGCACAAGTACTATTGGCAAGTACAAGGTCAGATCCTCCTAACAGGTTTGGAGTGGTGTGATTTCGTGGTATGTGCGCAGGAGGACATGCTTGTTGAGCGCATACACAAAAATGTAGATGTAATGCGTACCATTAGAGACCGAGGAGATCTGTTTTTTTTTTACCACTACCTTCCGAAGTGTTTGTGTGTTTAAGTCATTTCAGATGTGTTACAGCGGCCCTCACAACCCACCCACACCCCCCTTCATGTGAGGATGGACACTGGGTTACAGTGGCCCTCACAACCCACACCCCCCTTCATGTGAGGATGGACACTGGGTTACAGTGGCCCTCACAACCCCACACTACCCCTTTCAATTGTACATATTGTATATAGTTCTCTGCACACCTATGGTGGCATCATGCCTTCAGTGTGTCTTGAACAACCACACATTATATTGGTATTTTATCGTATTTGACTGTAGATAGATTTATGAGTGAAGTTACCAACACAATAGATTGGCCGTAACATACCCATTTTAGAATCACATTCCCTCTCTCTGTCTCTCACAAAAAATCACAACAAAAAAAAAAACCCTCAGGTCTGAGTATTAGATTTATGGTATTCTATTTTTTATTGTATTATTCTTATTTAAACAATATTTACATATACACACTCATGTACATATATATATATATACAGCATTATATTTATTGTATTATTCATAGTTATTTACACTAAACAGTATTTACATACATACACTATATTTATACAATATAATATATACACCTATCTATATATCTATACCTATATATATACCTACATATATTACATTAGATTATTATCGATTTTTTGTGTTATGTATTATGAAATTATAATAAAATATGTAAAGGAAACACTGTCTTAGTTTTGTCTGTTGATCAGAGGTATACAGAACAGAGTGTGAAATCCATAGTATTTACAAAAGTATATGTACAATATTTATAGGTGACAAACCTTAGCACATCATGGAGCCATTAGACTCAATGGCTCCATGCCTTGACAAGTGGTCCACATTGATAGTTCACAAGCAAACATGCCACTGTGAACAGTTGGTTTATGCTACCAGAAATGGACAATGGGATGACCATGTCAAACAACTTGTGTTCCTTAATGCGACGGATAAGACGTTCGACATGTACCCTGAGCCTAGCCACAGACTGCGTGTGTCTCACTTCATCAGCTGACATTTGTTTTCCTTTGGTCAGAAAAACAGGCCGGTGGATTTTACATGGCACTAGGCTATCAATTATAAACCCCTTATCCACCATAATGGCCATGTCAGGGGTAAGAAGGTTAATGATCCCTGACTGTTTGAACAGCTCCCGGTCACTAATAGACCCTGCATACAGTGTAGAAACAGATGTTATTGCACCATGAGGTGCCATTCCTACTAAAGCTTTGAAAGTGCAGTGAGACTTGTAATTTGAAAAGACCTCACTTTGTAGTAGCAAAGAGGAAGGTGTTTGGCAGCGGATCTCTGTGCAGTCCAGGATAACCTGTGTGTCTCGAAATTGATGGAATTCTTCTGGCAGATGGGCTCGTACTTGCTCTTTTGCCATCCAAATGCACACTGACCCCAGGACAAAGTAGAGGAAGTTGGCCCAGGTTGTTATGATGCGGCTTACAGTGGTCTGATGTACTTGAAACCGATGACCAAGGTCCTTTTGCTTGAGGCCCAAAGCAAGATGCATCAAGAACAAGAAGAACTCGTCTATTGCAGGAAGTGCCCGAGTGTTTCCAGGCTCCTTGAAGACTTTGGAGTTGGTGACACGAATCATCCTGTGAGTTGCCGGTTCAATCAGTTCCCAGAAGGCCATCAGGTGGTTATATGTTGCAAATCTGTCAAGAAAGAAACATGCATTGGTTCTCACATCATGACATAACATACATACACATAGCTTTGTAGTAGGTTTGCAGTTTAGGAAATAGGAATGCTGAACTACAAGTAACTGATAGAACAATCTTGCAATATTGAGTCATGACAACTATGGAATTCGGTATGCATGATTAAGCTAACTCTGGTTGCTGTTGAAGACAACACCTAGTGTTCATACTTATAATTATGTTAGCCTACATTGTTGTTATTACTTTGGTCAGTGTAGCCTACTTTTAGCCAACTCCAATCATATTTATCAGAAACGTGAACTAGTGTTTTCAGAACAATGGCAACGCTATTACAAATGCTTACCACAGGCAATATAATCTTACCTTGTATAAAAGCGTATGTCCTCATTGGACCCAGCAAATCTCTTGAGACCAAAGCGGTGTATGGTCTTTGTTTGCTCCAACTGCTTCCGTAGATCTTCGATCTCCCTTTTTAACTCCTCGTTTTCATGTAGAACCATGTCCACAGCTGCAGCTTCGGGAACTGAACAATAATCATGTCCAGTCCTCTCCACATCAAAGTCCATATCTTCTTGGTCTACGTCCGAGTCAGGATCAGGGGTCAGCGGTCTCTCTCGACGTTCCCATACACTCAACCTCGGCGGCTCCTCCTGGTAATGGTTCCACTCAAACAGTGTAGGGAAAACACCTTTTTTCAGTCGTTTCAGACGAGTCCCTTTCATAAAGTCATCAGGTCTGAAATGAACGCTACACACCTTTGTGTTTTTATTGACTTGGAAGTCATCTCTCCTGATCTGAACGATCCACTTTTTTCTGAGATCCTTTTCCACTGGAAATGAATGGAAACTCACAGTCGAGTTGTATCTTGCCGACACAACGCACAACGGCACGCAACAATGTTCTGATCTAGGTCGCATTAGCTTTTGGTATCGGAAAAACTTTTTCTCCATTGTTAAGCTGCCAAAAACTAGAGATAAGAACAACTAGAAATGTTTGCCACTGTTAAGTTTCGCGCCATACACAAGGTTATCGCGTGGGTTAGCGTCAGATGTAAATACGGAACCGGAAACTGCTAGCACAATAGAGAGTGTAGTCGGAAACGCGTCACAATCCCCGCTGCATAGAGCGAATTGGAATTGCTCTGTTTATTCTTCTTCTTCTTCTTCTTCTCCAAAGTAAAAAGTCTTTTTGAGGGCCTAAACATGCTCGAAAACTCATGAAACTTTGCACACACGTCAGTCCTGGCGAAAATTTACGTCTAATATAGTTTTCAGAAGTGGGTGTGGCAAAATGGCTCGATAGCGCCACCTATAAAATTTCAACGGAGTGCGCCTCAAGCTGCGTTTCACGTACATGTACGAAACTCGGTACACAGGTGTAGCACACCAATACCTACAAAAAAGTCTCCTGGTACAACATCCTAAACCCAACAGGAAGTCCGTTATATTGAATTTCCTGTACGATTTTTGTGCACTTTTTGCCATTTTCAGGCCTCGTACTTTAACGAACTCCTCCTACAGTTTTTATCCGATCATCTTCAAATTTGCTGAGTGTTATCATAAGGCCTTTGCGATTCTAAATTGCGAAGCTTTTGAGTTTTCGTCGAGGGGCGTGTCCGTGGCGGCCTGACAAATTTCGACGTGTCGCCATGAAAAAGGAAGTGGCTGTAACTCAGGCAAACAATGTCCGATCTGCCTCAAACTTCACAGGTGTGATAAGAGTCCGGTCCTGAACAGATGTCAGTGCCCATATTCAGTTATAGTCATAGAGCCACCTGCTGACAACAGGAAGTGACATGTTTAACACTGTTACGGACTCCTAGCAACATATTAAAAAAACATTAGCAAGTTTTAAATAGGGTAGCAACATGCTACAATCATGCCACAACATGCTAGCAACACTTAGCTAAGAGCTAATGCATGCTATTAATACAAATAAAAAGAAATTTGCTGTAACTCATGCACACAATGTCCAATCTGACCCAAATTTAATATTCAACATGCTACGAACATAGTAAAGCATGCTAGCAACACTTAGCTAATATGCTAAAGCATGCTAATAATACAATGAAACAGGAAGTTACTGTAACTCAGGCATACAATGTCCAATCTGCCCCAAACTTAACATGTTTGATAAGAGTCCCGGCCTGAACACATACCCATGCCCGTATTCAGTTATAGTCATAGCGCCACCTGCTGGCAACAGGAAGTCACATGTTTAATACTGTTGTGGATGCCTAGCAACATTTTAAAAATATCAACAAGTGTTAAATAGGGTAGCAACATGCTAGAAACATGCTAAAACATGTTAACAACACTTAGCTAAGTGCTAAAGCATGCTCTTAATGCAATGAAACAGGAAGTTACTGTAACTCAGGCATGCAATGTCCAATCTGCCCCAAACTTAATATGTTTGATAAGAGTTCTGGCCTGAACACTTTCACGTGCCTATATTCAGTTATAGTCATAGCGCCACCTACTGTCAACAGGAAGTGACATGTTTAACACTGTGATACACTATTAGCAACACACTAAAAAGCCATTGAGTGCTAAAGTAGTTAAAAACACACTCAAACATGCTAGCAACACTTACTTAATGCTAAAGCATGTTGTTAAAGACATGAAACAGGAAGTTGTTGTAATTCATGTAAACAATGTCCAATCTGCCCCAAACTTCACATGTTTGATAAGAGTCCTGGTCTGAAGATATATACATGCCCATATTCAGTTATAGTTATAGCGCCACCTCCTGACAACAGGAAGTGACATGTTTAACGGTGTTAAGGACTCCTAGCAACATATTAAAAAGTGTTAGCAAGTTTTAAATAGGCTAGCATCATGCTAGAATCATGTTAAAACATGCTAGCAACACTTAGCTAAGAGCTAAAGCATGATATTAATACAAAGAAAAATTGCTGTAACTCATGCATACAATGTCCAATCTGACCCAAAATTAATATTCAACATGCTACAAACATAGTAAAGCATGCTAGCAACACTTAGCTAAAATGTTAAAGCATGCTAATAATACAATGAAACAGGAAGTTACTGTAACTCAGCCATACAATATCCAATCTGCCCCAAACTTAACATGTTTGATAAGAGCCCTGATCTGAACACATGCCCATGCCCATATTCAGTTATAGTCATAGCGCCACCTGCTGGCAACAGGAAGTGACTTGTTTAATATTGTTATGGATGCCTAGCAACATTTTAAAAATATCAACAAGTGATAAATAGGGTAGCAACATGCTAGAAACATGCTATAACATGTTAGCAACACTTAGCTAAGTGCTAAAGCATGTTATTAATGCAATGAAACAGGAAGCTACTGTAACTCAGGCATGCAATGTCCAGTCTGCCCTAAACTTAACAGGTTTGATAAGAGTCCTGGTCTGAACACATTTACATAGCAATATTCAGTTATAGTCATAGCGCCACCTACTGTCAACAGGAAGTGACGTTTAACACTGTGATACACTATTAGCAACACACTAAAATAAACCACTGAGTGCTAAACTTGCTAAAAACACACTCAAACATGCTAGCAACACTTACTAAGTGCTAAAGCATCTTGTTAAAGCCATGAAACAGGAAGTTGTTGCAATTCGTGCAAACAATGTCCAATCTGCCCCAAACTTCACCTGTTTGATAAGAGTCCTGGCCTGAAGATATCTACATGCTCATATTCAGTTAAAGTCATAGCGCCACCTGCTGGCAACCGGAAGTGACATGTTTAACACTGTGATGGTCTATTAAAAGCACAGCAAAATATGCCATATTGTGCTAAACATGCTAGAAACACTTTCTAAGTGCTAATGCATGCTATTAATGCCATGAAACAGGAAGTTGTTGTAACTCAGCTATACAATGTCCGATCTGCCCCAAACTTCATATGTTCGATAAGAGTCCTGGCCTGAACACATCTAAAGGCCAATATTCCATTACAATTATAGCGCCACCACCTGGCAACAGGAAATGACTTGTCTTACACTAACGCAAGCATACCATGTTCAAACTGCACCAAACTTCATATGTTTGATAAAAGCACTGACCTGAAGACATCTACATGCCAATATTCAGTTATAGGCATAGCGCCACCAGCTGGCAGCAGGAAGTTTGGCACATCTAAATGACTTTGATATATTTCTCCTAAATTTACTATGTTAAAAGCATAGTGCCCACCGTTCGCTGTTTCCCTAAAGCCACCGGTCGGCGGTGAGCCCGGGTGCAAGGGCCCGTTCATCGCTGCTTGCAGCTTTAATTAGGGCCCGAAGCCCTGAAAGGGCGAAGGCGCTATTGATCCCCTAAGGATTATTATTATTTTTTTATTTTTTGACTAAACGGGGCATTTTGGGGGCCTTAACATGCTCAAAACCTCTTGAAAATCGGCACACACATTGGAATCTGCGGTCATTAGGACGCCGCAGAGACTGGGACCCGGGCGTGGCACAGGGGCTCTGGAACAGCGCCCCCTGGAACACCTTCCGAAAACTTGATGTATATCCCACACATACTTGCATGTATGCATATGAAACTCGGTACACATGTAGAACTCACTGAGCTGAACAACTCACGCACTCTATGTGATGAGCTAATCCCAACAGGAAGTGAGCTATTCAGGGCTGTTTAAAAAGCGCATGCTCTGGAATTTGATATACTCCTCTGAGGCCTTTATTCCGACGGCCACCAAACTCGGTCAGCATGACCTCAAGACATTGAGGATGCTAAATTGCGGAGGGATTTTTGATATCTCGAACGGTTCGGCCGTGGCGAGGCGACGAAATTATGGCGAGAAATGAGAAACAGGAAATGGCTAATAACTATTGCACACATTGTCTGATTCTGATGAAACGTCAGGAGTTTGTTCGTTGTATGATGCCGATCACATAGATGTGACTATCATAAGTCAAAGTTATAGCGCCACCAACTGGCAGCAGGAAGTGTGTCGTTTTCAAAATGCTTTTCAATCAGCCTCTTAATCTTACTTGATTTGCTTCAAACTTCATCAGAATAATGTCAAAACACGGCCGATGAGAATCTGTAAAGGGATCGTTGATACATTAAATGCTGTTTCCATGGCAACGTGTCAAACTTTAACATTTGTTTCCTGTGTTTTTGGGGCACTTAATAAGCTTAGATTTTCATGAAACTCAACACACACATCAGTATTAATGATAGTTAGACACTGGCAAAGGCTCATAAATGGGCGTGGAGGAGGCGCTCTATAGCGCCACCTTTTGTCAAAAGTTGGGGGGTTAGTTTTAGCTACAGACACCAAACTCGGTATGTATATTGTTCTCATCAAGCCAGACAACTTTCTAATTTACACCCATTATCTGCGACCAACAGGAAGTCTGCTATTTTGATTTGAATGTGGATTTTTGGAAAAATATAGCTGTGAATGAATGAATACTACTCCTACAAAAACCAATGAATTTACACCAAACTTTGTCAACATGAAGCCAACATACTGAAGATGTTAAATTGTGAGTGGATTTTTGATATCTTGAACGCTTGATTTATGGTGATTTATTAAAGTACCAGTAAAAAAACATGACCGTAATTTTAAAATGCAGCATCCAAACACTTCAAAACTTTTTACATACATAGAACTAGTCATTCTGAGAAATAAATGCTTACTTCCATCGATATAAAATAGTCTACAAAAAATAGAAAATTAAAAAACTATTAAACCTCTGATCTCACTCTAACTCTCTCACTCTAACTCTGTGTGTGTGCGTTAAGTGTGTGTGTAAGTGTGAGTGTTGACAGTGGGGGAGGGTGGCTGTCAGAGACAGAGAGACAGAGAGAGACAGAGTGTATTTAAAGTGTATTATCCTAACTCTTCACAACTTTTTACATATGAAAAACAAGTCATTCTTAGGAAATATGTTTATCATATTTTCAGAGACCGCAAAAACATTTCAAATATCACACATATAAACTAGCAGATGAAGACTATAATACCAAGGATGAACACAAGATGACCTCATAGGATAAGGAATCTTTTTTAGCTCATTCTCAGTCTATCAGAATGACGTAAAAGCATTTTGGGTAAAACTTTCTATGAAGCCCCTATTTATAATACATTATAATGGTATTTATAAGGGATTAAAATGAATGCATAATGCATTATAAAAACCTTATAAAATGTTATATCATCTCATGAATAATCATAACAACAATTATAATACATTAAAATACTTGAGTATTTGAGGTTATAACTTTTAAGATTATGATTTTTTATAACACACAATGGACAACATATCAAATCTACTTAATTTATAACGGACTATATCATATTACATTTATTTTTTACATTATATATTATGTATTATTTTGATGGTCCCCCTAGTCTATTGACAATAAGCAATTGTACAACTACATGTGAACTAACACTCCTTAGAGTATTATAAATACGGGCTTCATCGAAAGTGTTGCTGCAGTTTGCTTTTAACCCTTTCATTGCTGTAACCCTTCAATCCAAACTGCCACAGGATTACTGTCAATGCATGTGCCCGCTGGGCACCATTTTCCCGATGCTACTGGCATGGCAATTGCGCTGGCGACGAGGGCCCGTCATCGCTGCTTGCAGCTATATTTTTTATTTATTTTATTTATTTTTTTTTTTTTCGACTAAACGGGGCATTTTGGGGGCCTTAACATGCTCAAAAACTCTTGAAAATCGGCACACACATTGGAATCTGCGGTCATTAGGACGCTGCAGAGACTGGGACCCGGGCGTGGCACAGGGGCTCTACAGCGCCCCCTGGAACACCTTCCCAAAACTTGATGTATATCCCGCACATACTTGCACGTATACATATGAAACTCGGTACACATGTAGATCTCACTGAGCCGAACAAATCACGCACTCTATGTGATGAGCTAATCCCAACAGGAAGTGAGCTATTCAGGGCTGTTTAAAAAGCGCATGCTCTGGAATTTGATATACTCCTCTGAGGCCTTTATTCCGACGGCCACCAAACTCGGTCAGCATGACCTCAAGACATTGAGGATGCTAAATTGCGGAGGGATTTTTGATATCTCGAACGGTTCGGCCGTGGCGAGGCGACGAAATTATGGCGAGAAATGAGAAACAGGAAATGGCTAATAACTATTGCACACATTGTCTGATTCTGATGAAACGTCAGGAGTTTGTTCGTTGTATGATGCCGATCACATAGATGTGACTATTGAGAGTAAAAGTTATAGCGCCACCAACTGGCAGCAGGAAGTGTGTCGTTTTCAAAATGCTTTTAAATCAGCCTCTTAATTTTACTCGATTTGCTTCAAACTTCATCAGAATAATGTCAAAACACGGCCGATGAGAATCTGTAAAGGGGTCGTTGATATATTAAATGCTGTTGCCATGGCAACGTGTCAAACTTTAACATTTGTTTCCTGTGTTTTTGAGGCACTTAATAAGCTTAGATTGTCATGAAACTCAACACACACATCAGTATTAATGATAGTTAGACACTGGCAAAGGCTCATAAATGGGTGTGGAGGAGACGCTCTATAGCGCCACCTTTTGTCAAAAGTTGGGGGGTTAGTTTTAGCTACAGACACCACATTTGGTATGTATATTAGTCTCGTCAAGCTGGACAACTTTCTAATTTACACCCATTAGGTGCGACCAACAGGAAGTCGGCTATTTTGATTTGAATGTGGATTTTTGGAAAAATCAGGCTATAAACAAATTCATACTCCTCCAAGCAGGAATAAGTAGTTCACACCAAACTTTGTCAACATGATGCCAACATACTGAAGATGTTAAATTGCGAGCGGATTTGGGATATCTTGAACGGTTGATTTATGGTGATTTTTTAAACTATCAGTAAAAAAAACATAACCGTAATTTTAAAATGCAGCATCCAAACACTTCAGTACTTTTTACATACATAGAACTAGTCATTCTGAGAAATAAATGCTTACTTCCACTGATATAAAATAGTCTACTAAAAATAGAAAATTAAAAAAACTATTAAACATCTGATCTCACTCTAACTCTCTCACTCTACCTCTGTGTGTGTGCGTTAAGTGTGTGTGTAAGTGTGAGTGTTGACAGTGGGGGAGGGTGGCTGTCAGAGACTGAGAGAGACAGAGTGCATTTAAAGTGTATTATCCTAACTCTTCACAACTTTTTACATATGAAAAACAAGTCATTCTTAGGAAATATGTTTAGCATTTTCAGAGACCGCAAAAACTTTTAAAATATTACACATGTAAACTAGCAGAAGAAGACTATAATACCAAGGATGAACACAAGATGACCTCATAGGATAAGGAATCTTTTTCAGCTCATTCTTAGTCTGTCAGAATGATGTAAAAGCATTTTGGGTAACACTTTTTTATGAAGCCCCTATTTATAATACATTATAAAGGTATTTATAAGGCATTATAATGAATGCATAATGCATTATAAAAACCTTATAATATGTTATATCATCTCATGAATAATCATAACAACAATTATAATACATTAAAATACTTGAGTATTTCAGGTTATAACTTTTAAGATTATGATTTCTTTATAACACACAATGGACAACATATAAAATCTACTTAATTTATAATGGACTATATCATATTACATTTATTTTTTACATTATATATTATGTTTTAATTTGATGGTCCCCCTAGTCTATTGACAATAAGCAATTGTCATGTCAAATTGGTCGTACATGTCAACTAACACTCCTTAGAGTATTAGTAGACTTAGGTTAAGGTTAGGCAAGGTAGCAGATTCACGTACTTGCAAAGTTACTTTTAATCAGTTTGCCTTTTGGGGAACCATCAAAATACAGTGTTAGCATATATTTAGCATACTACTAATAAGATGATACAACATACTATAAGGTTTTTTATAATGCATTATGCATTCATTATAATGCCTTAAGAATACCCTTATAATGTATTATAAATACGGGCTTCATAGAAAGTATTGCAGCAGTTGCTTTTAACTCTTTCATTGCTGTAACCCTTCATCCAAACTGCCACAGGGTTACTGTCAATGCATGTGCCCGCTGGGCACCATTTTCCTGATGCTACCAGCATGGCGATTGCGCTGGCGGCGAGGGCCCATCATCGCTGCTTGCAGCTATATTTATTATTCTTCTCCAAAATGAATCGCATTTTTGAGGGCCTAAACATGGCCGAAAACTCACGAAACTTTGCACATGCATCAGAACTGGCGAAAATTTACATCTGATATGGGTCTCAGAAGTGGGTGTGGCAAAATGGCTCGATAGCGCCACCTATACACATTCAGCGGAGTGCGCTTCGAGCTACTTCGAGAACTTCACATGTTTGGTAAGAGTACTTGCCTGAAGACACCTAAAGACCAATATTCAGATATAATCATAGCGCCACCTGTTGGCAACAAGATATGTAATGTCTTACACTAGCTCAAGCATACTGTGTTCAATCTGCACCAAACTTCATATATTTGACAAAAGTGCTGGCCTGAACACATCTACATGCCAATATTCAGTTATAGACATAGCGCCACCAGCTGGCAGCAGGAAGTTTGGCACATATAAATGACTTTGACATATTCCTCCTAAATTTACTATGTGAAAAGCATAGTGCCCACCATTCAATTAGGGCTCGAGCCCTAAAAGGGCGAAGGCCCTATTGTTCTTCTAAGGATTATTAGGGCCCGAGCCCTGAAAGGGCGAGAGCCCTATTGTTTTTCGAAGGATTATTCTAATTAGGGCCCAAGCCGCTGGGCACCATTTTCCTGATGCTACCAGCATGGCGATTGCGCTGGCGGCGAGGGCCCATCATCGCTGCTTGCAGCTATATTTATTATTCTTCTCCAAAATGAATCGCATTTTTGAGGGCCTAAACATGGCCGAAAACTCACGAAACTTTGCACACGCATCAGAACTGGCGAAAATTTACGTCTGATATGGGTCTCAGAAGTGGGTGTGGCAAAATGGCTCGATAGCGCCACCTATACACATTCAGCGGAGTGCGCTTCGAGCTACGTTTCAAGTATATTTACGAAACTCGGTACACACATGTAACACACCAATACCTACAAAAAAGTCTCTTGAGGCAAAATCCGAAACCCAACAGGAAGTCGGATATTTTAAATTTTTCCAGCAAATTTTGTCTCATTTTTGCCATTTCCAGGCGTCGTACTTGAACGAACTCCTCCTAGAGATTTGTTCGGATCAACACCAAATTTGGGCAGTCTAATCTAAAGCCCTTTGTGACGTTAAATTGCGAAGATCTTGAGTTTTCATTGGAGGGCGTGACCGTGGCGGCCTGTCAAATTTCAATGTTTTGCCATGAAAAAGGAAGTTGTTATAACTCAGCCATACAATACCTGATCCGCCCCAAACTTCACATGTTTGATAAGAGTCCGGTCCTGAACACGTGCCCATAGTCATATTCAGTTTTAGTCATAGCGCCACCTACTGGCAACAGGAAGTTACATGTTTTATTATGTAATGGACTCCTCCTAGAGATTTATTCAGAACAACACCAAATTCGGTCAGTCTACTCTAAAGGCCTTTCAATGTTAAATTGTGAAGATGTTGAGTTTTCGTTGAAGGGCGTGTCCGTGGCGGCTTGACAAAATTCGATGTTTCGCCATGGGAATAGAAGCTCTTATAGCTCAGCCATACAATGTCCGATCTGCCCCAAACTAAACATATTTGATAAGAGTCCTGGCCTGAACACATCTAGAGGCCAATATTCAGTTATTATCATAGCGCCACCTGTTGGCAACAGGAAATGACTTATTTTACACTAACTTCAACATGCAACATCTGATCTGCACCAAACTTCACATGTTTGGTAAGAGTACTTGCCTGAAGACACCTAAAGACCAATATTCAGATATAATCATAGCGCCACCTGTTGGCAACAAGATATGTAATGTCTTACACTAGCTCAAGCATACTGTGTTCAGTCTGCACCAAACTTCATATATTTGACAAAAGTGCTGGCCTGAACACATCTACATGCCAATATTCAGTTATAGACATAGCGCCACCAGCTGGCAGCAGGAAGTTTGGCACATATAAATGACTTTGACGTATTCCTCCTAAATTTACTATGTGAAAAGCATAGTGCCCACCATTCAATTAGGGCTCGAGCCCTAAAAGGGCGAAGGCCCTATTGTTCTTCTAAGGATTATTAGGGCCCGAGCCCTGAAAGGGCGTGAGCCCTATTGTTTTTCGAAGGATTATTCTAATTAGGGCCCAAGCCCTAAAAGGGCGAAGGGCCTATTGTTTTTCTAAGGATTATTAGGGCCCGAAGCCCTGAAAGGGCGAAGGCCCTATTGATCCCCTAAGGATTATTAGGGCCCGAAGCCCTGAAAGGGCGAAGGCCCTATTGATCCCCTAAGGATTATTATTATTATTATTTTTTTTTTATTTATTTTTTTTTTTCGACTAAACAGGGCATTTTGGGGGCTTTAACATGCTCAAAAACTCTTAAAAATCAGCACACACATTGGAATCTGCCGTCATTAGGACGCCGCAGAGACTGGGACCCGGGCGTGGCACAGGGGCTCTACAGCGCCCCCTGGAACACCTTCCTAAACTTGATGTATATCCCGCACATACTTGCACGTATACATATGAAACGTGGTACACATGTAGATCTCACTGAGCCGAACAAATCACGCACTCTATGTGATGAGCTAATCCCAACAGGAAGTGAGCTATTCAGGGCTGTTTAAAAAGCGCATGCTCTGGAATTTGATATACTCCTCTGAGGCCTTTATTCCGACGGCCACCAAACTCGGTCAGCAGGACCTCAAGACATTGAGGATGCTAAATTGCGGAGGGATTTTTGATATCTCGAACGGTTCGGCCGTGGCGAGGCGACGAAATTATGGCGAGAAATGAGAAACAGGAAATGGCTAATAACTATTGCACACATTGTCTGATTCTGATGAAACTTCAGGAGTTTGTTCGTTGTATGATGCCGATCACATAGATGTGACTCTCATAAGTCAAAGTTATAGCGCCACCAACTGGCAGCAGGAAGTGTGTCGTTTTCAAAATGCTTTTAAATCAGCCTCTTAATTTTACTCAATTTGCTTCAAACTTCATCAGAACAATGTCAAAACACGGCCGATGACAAACTGTAAAGGGGTCTTTGATACATTAAATGCTGTTGCCGTGGCAACGTGTCAAACTTTAACATTTGTTTCCTGTGCTTTTGGGCCACTTAATAAGCTTAGATTTTCATGAAACTCAACGCACACATCAGTATTAATGATAGTTAGACACTGGCAAAGGCTCATGAACGGGCGTGGAGGAGGCGCTCTATAGCGCCACCTTTTGTCAAAAGTGGGTGGGTTAGTTTTAGCTACAGACACCAAACTTGGTATGTACATCGGTCTCATCAAGCCGGACAACTTTCTAATTTACACCCATTAGCTGCGACCAACAGGAACTCTGCTATTTTGATTTGAATGTGGATTTTTGGAAAAATCAGGCTATAAACAAATTCATACTCCTCCAAGCAGGAATAAGTAGTTCACACCAAACTTTGTAAACATGATGCCAACATACTGAAGATGTTAAATTGCGAGCAGATTTGGGATATCTTGAACGGTTGATTTATAGTGATTTTTTGAAATTAGCAGAAAAAAACATAACCGTAATATTAAAATGCAGCATCCAAACACTTAAAAAAAAAATTTCATACATAGAACTAGTCATTCTGAGAAATAAATGCTTACTTCCACTGATATAAAATAGTCTACTAAAAATAGAAAATTAAAAAACTATTAAACATCTGATCTCACTCTAACTCTCTGATTCTAACTCTGTGTGTGTGCGTTAAGTGTGTGTGTAAGTGTGAGTGTTGACAGTGGGGGAGGGTGGCTGTCAGAGACAGAGAGACAGAGAGAGACAGAGTGTATTTAAAGTGTATTATCCTAACTCTTCACAACTTTTTACATATGAAAAACAAGTCATTCTTAGGAAATATGTTTATCATATTTTCAGAGACTGCAAAAACATTTCAAATATCACACATGTAAACTAGCAGATGAAGACTATAATACCAAGGATGAACACAAGATGACCTCATAGGATAAGGAATCTTTTTCAGCTCATTCTCAGTCTATCAGAATGATGTAAAAGCATTTTGGGTAACACTTTCTATGAAGCCCAATACATTATAATGGTATTTATAAGGGATTATAATGAATGCATAATGCATTATAAAAACCTTATAATATGTTATATCATCTCATGAATAATCATAACAACAATTATAATACATTAAAATACTTGAGTATTTGAGGTTATAACTTATTATGATATTTTATAACACAATGGACAACATATCAAATCTACTTAATTTATAATGGACTATATCATATTACATTTATTTTTTACATTATATATTATGTTTTATTTTGATGGTCCCCCTAGTCTATTGACAATAAGCAATTGTCCAAATACATGTGAACTAACACTCCTTAGATTATTATAAATACAGGCTTCATAGAAAGTGTTGCCGCAGTTTGCTTTTAACCCTTTCATTGCTGTAACCCTTCAATCCAAACTGCCACAGGATTACTGTCTATGCATGTGCCCGCTGGGCATCATTTTCCTGATGCTACCGGCATGGCGATTGCGCTGGGGGCGAGGGCCCGTCATCGCTGCTTGCAGCTATATTTATTATTAGGGCCTGAGCACCGGTGGTGCGAGGACCCTCTTGGAATTGCTTTGTTTATTATTAGGGCCCGAGCACCGATGGTGTGAGGACCCTATTGGAATTGCTCCGTTTATTCTTCTTCTTCTTCTTCTTCTTCTTCTTCTTCTTCTTCTCCAAAATGAATCGCATTTTAGAGGGCCTAAACATGCCCGAAAAGTCATCAAACTTTGCACACGGATCAGAACTGGCAAAAATTTACGTCTGATATGGGTTTCAGAAGTGGGTGTGGCAAAATGGCTCGACAGCGCCACCTATTCACGCTCAATGAAGTGCCCCTCCTGCTACGTTTCACGTACACGTATGAAAATTGGTACACGCATGTAACACACCAATACCTACAAAAAAGTCTCTTGGAGCAAAATCCGAAACCCAACAGGAAGTTGGTTATTTTTAATTTTCTGAGCAATTTTTGTGTCATTTTTGCCATTTCCAGGTGTCGTATTAAAACGAACTCCTCCTAGAGTTTTATTCGGATCAACACCAAATTTGGGCAGTCTAATCTAAAGCCCTTTGTGACGTTAAATTGCAAAGATCTAGAGTTTTCGTCGGAGGGCGTGTCCGTGGCGGCCTGTCAAATTTCGATGATTCGCCATGAAAAAGGAAGTTGTTATAACTCAGCCATACAATATCTGATCTGCTCCAAACTTCACATGTTTGATAAGAGTCTGGTCCTGAACACATACGTATGATCATATTCAGTTATAGTCATAGCGCCACCTGCTGACAACAGGAAGTGACATGTTTTACGCTGTGAGAAACTCCTCCTAGTAATTTCATGAAATCAACATTATATTCGGTCAGCCTAATCTAAAGGCCTTTGCCATGATAAATTGTGAAGATCTTGAGTTTTCGTTGAAGGGCGTGTCCGTGGCGGCCTGACAAATTTCGATGTTTCGCCATGAGAAAAGAAGCTATTATAACTCAGCCATACAATGTCCGATCTGCCCCAAACTTCACATGTTCGATAAGAGTCCTGGCCTGAACACATCTGATGGCCAATATTCCATTAAAATCATAGCGCCACCTGCTGGCAACAGGAAATGACTTGTTTTACACTAACTTAAACATGCAATGTCCAATTTGCACCAAACTTCACATGTTTGGTAAGACTCCTGACCTGAAGACACCTAAAGACCAATATTCAGATATAATCATAGCGCCACCTATTGGCAGCAGGATATGTCACGTCTTACACTAACTCAAGTATGCCATGTTCAATCTGCACCAAACTTCATATGTTTGATAAAAGTGCTGGCCTGAACACATCTACATGCCAATATTCAGTTATAGGCATTGCGCCACCAGCTGGCAACAGGAAGTTTGGCACATCTAAATGACTTTGACAATTCCCTCTTAAATTTACTATGTGAAAAGCATAGTGCCCACTTATCGCCACCGATCGGCGGTGAGCCCGGGTGCGAGGGCTCTTTCATCGCTGCTTGCAGCTTTAATTATTTTTATTCTTCTTCTCCAAAATGAATCGCATTTTTCAGGGCCTAAACATGCCCGAAAAGTCATGAAACTTTGCACACGCATCAGACCTGGCGAAAATGTACGTCTGATATAGGTTCCAGAAGTGGGTGTGGCAAAATGGCTCGACAGCGCCACCTATTCACTTTCTATGAAGTGCCCCTCCCGCTACGTTTCACGTACATGTATGAAAATTGGTGTACACATGTAACACACCAATACCCACAAAAAAGTCTCTTGGAGCAAAACCCGAAACCCAACAGGAAGTCAGTTATTTTTAATTTTCTCAGCAATTTTTGTGTCATTTTTGCCATTTCCAGGCATCGTATTAAAACGAACTCCTCCTAGAGATTTATTCAAATCCAAATTTGGTCAGTCTAATCTAAAGCCCTTTGTGACGTTAAATAGCGAAGATCTAGAGTTTTCGTTGGAGGGCGTGTCCATGGCGGCATTTAGATGTTTCGCCATGAAAAAGGAAGTTGTTATAACTCAGCCATACAATGTCTGATCTGCTCCAAACTTCACATGTTTGATAAGAGTCTGGTCCTGAACACATACCCCTGACCATATTCAGGTATAGTTATAGCGCCACCTGCTGGTAACAGGAAGTGACGTTTTACGCTGTGAGAAACTCCTCCTACAGATTTCATGAAATCAACATTTTATTTGGTCAGTCTAATGTAAAGGCCTTTGCGATGTTAAATTGTGAAGATCTTGAGTTTTCGTTGAAGGGCGTGTCCGTGGCAGCCTGACAAAGTTTGATGTTTCGCCATGAAAAAGTAAGTTGTTATAACTCAGCCATACAATGTCTGATCTGCCCCAAACTTCACATGTTTGATAAGAGTCTGGTCCTGAAGACATACCCATGACCATATTCAGATATAGTTATAGCGCCACCTGCTGGTAACAGGAAGTGACATGTTTTACGCTGTGAGAAACTCCTCCTACAGATTTCATGAAATCAACATTATATTTGGTCAGTCTAATGTAAAGGCCTTTGCGATGTGAAATTGTGAAGATCTTGAGTTTTCGTTGAAGGGCGTGTCCGTGGCAGCCTGACAAAATTTGATGTTTCGCCATGGGAATAGAAGTTGTTATAACTCAGCCATACAATGTCCGATCTGCCCCAAACTTCACATGTCCGATAAGAGTCCTGGCCTGAACACATCTGAAGGCCAATATTCCATTATAATCATAGCACCACCTGCTGGCAACAGGAAATGACTTGTTTTACACTAACTTAAACATGCAATGTCTGATCTGCCCCAAACTTCACATGTTTGGTAAGAGTACTGGCCTGAAGACATCTAAAGACCAATATTCAGATATAATCATAGCGCCACCTGTTGGCAGCAGGATATGTCATGTCTTACACTAGCTCAAGCATACTATGTTCAATCTGCACCAAAGTTTGTATGTTTGATAAAAGTGCAGGCCTGAACACATCTACATTCCAATATTCAGTTATATGCATAGCGCCACCAGCTGGCAGCAGGAAGTTTTCCACATCTTAATGACTTTGACAGATTCCTCCTAAATTTACTATGTGAAAAGCATAGTGCCCACCATTCGCCTCCGGTCGGCGGTGAGCCCGGGTGCGAGGGCCCTTTCATCGCTGCTTGCAGCTTTAATTACTATTATTATTTTCTAGGCAAGACAGCCTATGGTAATGTTCAGACTGAACATTTTGATTGGACGACCATTTTATGGCTCTACGCTTTCCACAGATGCTATAAATACATATGAATAAATTAGGACCACTAAACTTAGTGATTGATATAAGACTAACCAGCATTACAAAAGATGTTTTTGAATGTTTTGCCTTTAATTGAATTGCAGCTTTTTGCCAAAGCAATAGGCAAAGACACAATATCAAAGACATTAGGTTTTTTGGAGAAGTGTAAAATATTTTTGGTTCATCATAAATCTTTATAAATAATATAACCAAAATATGTGAATACCTCCTTGATTGCTTCAGTGGGGCTCAAAAGCTCTGCTCCTCATTTAAGACATGCTCTTTGACAGGTGAGATCTGAAAACATAATGAAAGAAGTGGAGCAGTGTTAATTTCTTTGAAGAAAAATATTCTAAATAATTTGTAAACATTTTTTCTCCACAGACGAAAATGAGACTGTAACGAAATAAAAACTTTTTTTTTTTAATGACAAAAACAATGAGAGAAAATCTATTGACATTTTCGTCAACAAAAAAAAATAAGACAAAAATGTTAGAGAGGTGATGATTGGACAGAGACCCAGTCAGAATTAATTCCAAGTCCAGAATTAATTGTGGAAGGGAGTAGATGCACAATGGAACTGTAACACTCTGTAACACACTGTTAAAAAAAATGTCAGTGTCTAGGTGGGAGTAAGAAAAGAACAAACATGTGTATTAATTAAAAAATTAATGCTTTTCAAATTGTGAAAAATTACTTAATTCGGTTCAGTTTTCTAAGTGCACACAGCCGAATTCTACACAAAGAAATGCGCCTCTCAAACAGCGCACAACTATTGAATTCATTTTCCTTTTGCATCTTAATGCAGAAATACACTCAAAATGATGTGAAATTGTCTGCTTTGACGAGTGTTCATGTAAACACACCTTGTACTGAATGTAAACTGTTGGGAGAATATCACCATATTGAAATCTTGCAGTCAGGTTTAAAGGGGCAGCAGCTTAATTTAGTTATTGTAGTCTGTGTCCAGCAAAAGAAAGAGATAAAAACTCTGACTGTTTTTAAATGAATCACTTCAGTAGCCCTAATAAGGATTAAAATGTTCGCTTAAATGAATAAAGGATGTTGTATGTATGTTGTTATAAAGAATGCATATTATATGAGATTGATATTTAATTCAAAAGAGGATCATATCCTTGTTTCTTTATGAGACGTGGTTTTTAATTTTAATATAAAGGTATGTTATGCGTCACAGCAGTTAAATCTGTGTCTATATTGCATGTTCACATTTAATATCATTCATATTAACAGGTTAATAGATGTTTTCTCTGAAAACATAATGAGTTTGGAATTTTTAGAGAAATTTTAATAAATGCATTACACTGTAACTAAACCCATTAGATTTTAGTCAACTAAATGTACTGTAGATTTAGTCGATTAAAGTCTTATGATATTTAGCTGACTAAAACTAGACTAATACTAAAACAACAACAGATGACTTAAATACGACTAAAACTAAATTGCATTTTTAGAAGTAAACAAATTCAAAATTTGTTGTTAAAATTAACACTGATGTGGAGAAGATTTCTATTACTACACAAAAATAACATTTTCTAAAACTATGCAATGCTTTTTATTACCTTCATCATATCTTTCTCAACATGGTCTTGATCCTCCAATGAAAATTGGTCCTTCTCAGGAGTCACCTGAAAGTAAAAGAAAAACAGAGACATTCTACTAAAGACAAGGAATTATCCTTTTCCAGTCCTTCAGTAGCTGCACAAATACTGGTGCACCATTAACACTGAAGGATCACTGACAGCTGACAACTGAGCACATTAAAAAAAAGAAAGAAAGAAAGAAAGAAAGAAGCTCCTGAGTTTGTGAACAAGAAATGAAAAAAAAAAAAATCCCTTAATTCGCAAAAACGTTTTTACGCTCGCTTGAGGTGGTTTTTGAATTGTGCAAAAAAAAGGTTAATGCACATTTTGTGAATTAATCCCTCCACACGCACCAAAAAAAGTCATGTGACTGTGTTATGGGACAAGATAACTTGACTAACTAGCAGACTGATCTCATTGCACAGCATCTGAAATGTTGTTATGGTCATTCAAAGATGCCTGAGCAAAGTCAAAGTATTTTTGTATAATTGCCTCAAAGAACTGTCTTACAAGACTGCGTTCCCATACAGCTGGCATCCGCCTCCGAAAGCAATGACTGCATGTATTGTTTCGTCTGCTCTCTCTAAACTGGAAGTTATTTATTATATGTCAAAATGATTATATTCAGTGGCTTCTCCTACTTTTCTTAGCAGGGCTCAACGCTAAGGATTTTTTCTACTGGCCCGGTCAGGCCAGTGGTTCAAATTTTTACTTGCCCGGCCAAAATTTTCACTGGCCCTAAAAATTTAATAGTTGCTGTTATCTTTATTTTTGACTCATGTTATCTTTTATTTTAATAAAAAAGCTTATATGACATCAAAATGTTTACATACCAAATAAAATTGTACAATTCTTAATTCCAATTTCGATAGCACACCTAAATCTATTAGCCTAACTAAAGTCCAAATATTATTTGTTTGTTCACATTTTTTTTTAATTGTTATTATATAAAATTAATTGTTATTTAATTTTTTTAATTGTTATATTATATAAAAATAAAAAGATGCTTTTGGGACAGCAGACAGACTGAAAGTGCGCAAACTCAGTATTTGCCAGCAGGTTTCTATGGTTACCGCTGTAAACAAAGCAGCTCCGTGCTTATGAACGCTACTTTAAATACATCATATAGGCAAATGAAAAGAAAACGCCATGTAAGCAGTCTGTTCCTCTCACAGATACATTCTCATAAACCACAGTTTCAATATTTAGGATAATATTTCGCGCATTGTGCACCCTGATCTTGGCCTGCCTACTACAGTATTTCTCTCTTTGCGTTCTTCTTTAACGTCTTTGGCCTCTGTTAACGGATGTCTAAAGAGTTCGTAATATTTCTACACACATGACGTTTTTAAAGAAGACTGCATGCAGTTCGTGTGCAAGCCCAGAACAAGAGATCGGTTGAAATATGTCCGGTCGATCGGTGCATCTGTCTCCACTGTATAAATTATGTATTGATCATTGTTAAAGCTACAAAGCTAATACTATTGTAGGCTATTTGTCCGTCAGAGACGCGTCTCTCTGCGATCACTTAATTTTTTAAATTATCAAAGTTAGAAAACACGTGCAAATGAGAAACTTTCCTGAACACGCGGCAGTGGCCCGATCGGGCCAGGGACATATTCGTCAACTGTCCCAAGCGTCTTTCACGCTGGCCATCGGGCACTCCTTATTGTCGAGCCCTGCTTAGTGATATTTAGTAGCAGTTTATCAGTAAGTGACGATTTTTTATTTATTTATTTATTTATTTATTGGACGCGTTGGATGGAAACAGTGCTTATTCGCAAATGTTTTAAGCGAAATTCCAATTTTGCGCACTAAGTAAATTCGCAACTTCGGATGGAAACCCGGCTTATGAAACATAGAATTAAATATTTGCATCGTTTAAATATGTTAACAGCCTAGATCTCACAAATATGTTTTTGATTTATATAATCATTCTGTTTCAGCACAACTGCATTTACCTCGTCTAGTCCCACAGTAACCGCACCGCAATCATTATTGTCTAATGACAGCTGGGTCTTAGGAGTCAACGGGATTAAAATTCATTAACCAAACATCAGATCTTATCGCGTTTCATATTGATATTAGGCGTCAGTTTAGCAGATAGATAGATAGATAGATAGATAGTATATATAGGATATCTATATATGTATGTATTAGAACACTAAACAATTTACTGCCAATATGCAGTTCTATTGCCTAGGTGTGCATAGAGTGTTGGTTAAGGTTTTTTTTTTAATTATTTTATTTATTTTTTTTTGTAACCTTACACATAAAAACATTAATTATTACAAAAACTTATTAAACACTGCTTTAGGTTTGTAGGTGATCAGGTACAGAAATTAAATCAAATAAATTTGCATTTTCTTCACTGTATAAATTAAATCTAGATTAATCATTGTTAAAGCTACAAAAGTCAGTCAGTCAAGACCAATGAGGGTTTATTTTATTTTGTTTTATTTTTTGAAATTAACATTGTTTCAGGGTCTTTTTAATATACACTAGATTAATCCAAACTAAAAACCAAGTGTGAGATTTTTAATATTGCTTTAATTTTCTGTTGGCATGACACTAAGTTTGACATTCAATTTTACAGCGATCAGTTACCCCACATTTACAAGATGTTTCATTGGACCTCTTCTCCCAATTTTAAGTAAGTATTCAGAGACTCAGCCTTATGGGTATAACAAGTAGCCTATAGCATTTCTGTATGTATACTGAAGCTCAAACCTGGCTTATGTCACCCTACACATTTCTCAGATCTTTTTCTTTCATATCTGTACTATCCTATTATAATAAGGACCTAAAAAAAAAAAATAAAAAAAAATAAATAAATAACTGATACAAAATGTACTTAAACTTTGATAGATGTTTAAAATAACTTTAAAATGTCTCAACGCAAAAGCAGTGGTGTAGTGGTGGCTGAAGTGGGTATATGCTTAATTTATAATATATGTTTGTGTGTGTGTAATTAACACAATCAGTGTCCAGAAATGTGGCAAGGAGATCGGTAATGTGACATCCATGTGACATCAGGAGTTTAACAGTATACAACACATTGATTAATAGCGATATTTATGTGTTGTGCACGCCTAAACTTTTTCTCAGAGCGATATTTTCTTTCACTCGCGATGCGCAGCAGCCAGGGAAGTTGGTTTTATCAAGGAAAATACAGAAAGTAAGTGTTTTATTTCATTTGCATTAAGTATAAGATAATACTACTTTACGCAGATATTTGAATGCTGTATGCCCTAAACAAGCCTAAACGTTTCTCACAGATTTGAATTGCTATGCAGTGCTGATGCGGAGGTCGCTTTTAACAGGGAAACATCAATGGTAAGTGTTTTACCTCATTAATAGCGATATTTAAGGGTTGTGCACTCCTAAAGTTTTTCTCAGAGTGATATTTTCTTTAACTTGTGATGTTGAGCACCTAGGAAAGTTGGTTTTATCAAGAAAAAGTAAGTAAAGGTTTTATTTCATTTACATATATTTCATTTACATTACGTATTATATAAAGATCATATCTTTATTAAGATATTTGTATGCTATGCACCTAAACGTACCTAAATGTTTCTGACAGATTTGCTATGTAGTGCTGACGGAGGTCGCTTTTAACAGGGAAACACTAGAAGTAAGTGTTTTATCTCATTTAAAATATGTATTTCATAACATCATATTGATTTATAGCAATATTTATGTGTTGTGCACTCCTAAACTTTTTCTCAGATAGATTGTTATTCTTTCACTCAGGAGATGATGTGCTTGAAGAGTATGAATCCACCAATACATTAAGTGGGATGAGAAGAGCTTTGTTAGGACACATACCAGAGACATGGGTAAGTCATAATTGCATATTTTAAGATGCTTTTTTTATTATTATTAAACAATAATAATAAAGAGTCTGATCTCCTTTGGGTTTTTGGTATGTTTGCACTGTCATTTATTTATGTGCTGTCCCATTTATGCGCATTCATTTTGGTAGAAGGAGTCCAACTTCAATGTAGAGAGAGAGATCAGTACACACTTGGAATTATGACTTTGTTTCTGACGTTAAAAGACCAATTTTCTACTAAGACTGACTTTCTTTTTACAATATTATGTACATACATTTACAGTGAATTAAATGCTTTTCCTCAAAGTGATAGTTCACCCAAAAATGAAAATGTATATATATATATATATATAAATATATATACAATTTTTTGTGTGTGTGTGCTCCTCAGAAGACAGGAGGTCCAAAATAATGGCAGAATTTTCAG
This sequence comes from Labeo catla, assembly GCA_012976165.1. Taxonomy (NCBI): domain Eukaryota; kingdom Metazoa; phylum Chordata; class Actinopteri; order Cypriniformes; family Cyprinidae; genus Labeo; species Labeo catla. The sequence goes on along the minus strand of VONZ01001616.1, from coordinate 72,792 downwards.
TTTTGGGTGAACTATTTTGAATTGTATTCTATTGTATTGTCTAGATTTAAACTGTCAGATTGTGTTTGCCTCCCGAACAGTGTTAGGTAGATTATTACCATTTGATACCTTGAATCTTGTCAGTTAAAATCTAGATTAAAAACCCATCTCTTTAACCTGGCATACACACAATACACTTACACATTTCTATAATTCAAATCCATTTAAAGGTTTGTTAGGCTGCATTAATTAGGTCAGGCGGAACCGGGAACACTTCCTATAACACACAATGTACTTGTTACATAATAAGAAAGAATGGCATCTACATTAATGTTAGTCTTTTTGGTTCTTATTCCGAGGTCACTGTAGCCACCCAGATCCAGACTGTATCCAGATCAAATGGTCACTGCAGGTACCCGGATCTAGTCCGTACCCAGCCCAGATGATGGATCAGCACCTAGAGATGATCTCTACAGCCCTGAATGTCAGTGGAGACCAGGACAACTAGATGAGCCCCAGAGACTCATCCTATCTGAAGACCTCGTCACCTAGACGGCGATCCAGATGAGACCACGGGAACCAGATGAGTTCTCTGCACAATCTAACTTTGTTGCAGCGTAGATTTAAACTGTTGGTTTCGTCTGGCCAAAGGAAAACAGAACTATTTCGACACACTATTTCCATGTTTAAAGGGTTACTCCACCCCAAAATGAAATTTTTGTCATTTATCACCATGTCGTTCCAAACCTGTAAAAGCTTCGTTTGTCTTCAGAACACAAATTAAGATTTTTTTGATGCATTCTGACAGCTTTCTGTAATCCATGTGACATATAGGGGTTCAACCTTAATCTTACAAAGCTATGAGAAAACAAAAATAACAAATTTATTCAGCAATTCGTCTCCTCAGCATCAGTATCACCTGAACGCGAACAACGTATTGTTCAAATCAAAGTATAAATAAATATAGAAGATGTATCTGTGTGGCACAGCTGACACAAAACAGCATACGCCGTTTGTGTTCACATAAGACACTCTAAGGCCCAATCCCAATTCTACCCCTTACCCCTACACTTTCCCCTACCCCTCCGTTTGGCGCGTTCACGTGTAGGGGTAGGGGTGTCTCAATTCTCTTTTGGTTGGAGGGGTAGGGGGAAGGGGAAGGGCTAGATAGCCCTCCAAACGAAGATTTTTCGGGACCTCACTTCAAACGAAGGGCTAAGAGAAATTTCCAACATGGCTGCTCACTCGAGCAAGCAGACCCATAAATGTAAGTCATTTTTGCCATTAATAAGGATTTTTATGACAATTTTTCATTATATGTATATTACCTTCAATCTTGTGTTTGTGTTTACGGTGATGTTCTGTAAAGAAACGTTTGCAAAAAAATCGCTAAAGATTTCTAGCGGACAGCACTAATTGCACGATATTAGAAAATATATTTTTATCTACAGGGCTCGAAATTAACTTTTTTACTTGGTAGCTTCAAAAAGTTAGGAGCACCAAAAAAAAATTTAGGAGCACCAAATGAATATTAAGGTTGTTAAATACAACTACACAACCTGTAGCCTACAGCCTAGATATGTTATGTAGCCTAATTTGCGCACATTGGGGAGTCGCTCTCTAAACGTAGGGTATTAAAATTGCTTTTGAATGCGCGCGCGCGTTTTACTTTCGGTTTCGTTTTAACGATGGCGCTAAACTCTCGGCGGTGCTGAGCGTACATTCTACAATACAAGACATTGATTTAACAAAACAATTTGAAAGTGGGGGGATTTTGAAAAGTGTGTCCCCAGTGGCAATTACGCCCCTGCGTGAGTGAAACTCTTAAGCTAAGTTATCATTTGATGTGAATGTATGCCGCGTTGTACAGTATACTGAGACGGAGGCACCAGAATTGCGTCTGACAGAATGTGCGCTGTAGCACGAAATATAGTATATTTCTTCAAAAGCAGATTGTGGAGACATTTTATTTGTCCACAATCAAAATCGTCGTATCACACACCCCTAATTCCGAGTGATCGACGGCTAATATCTAAATTCTGCATTAAAGTTAAGAATGTACAGATCGAGTTTAATTAGTTGTGTATCAACGTATGATGACGTATGACAGTGTAGTAGTGGTGTCCCATTTCTTAGGGGAACATTTTTAACCCTTCCCCTTCCCACTTTGTTTCAAGGGGCAAGGGGAAGGTGCGAGGGGTAGGCAAAGGGGTAGAAAATAGAATTGGGATTGGGCCTAAAATGGCGCTATAGGGTGATGCGGAGGGGACGAATTGTTGAATAAAGTCATTAATTTTTATTTCTTTGCGTGAATAATGACAAAATTTTCATTTTGGAGTGGAGTAACCTTTTAATACTGTAAAGCTGCTTTGAGACACTCTACATTGTGAAAAGCATTATATATAATGGTGACTTGACTATTTGACACTTGTCTCTGACATTTCACCTGATAAATGGATGTGAATTTATGTGTTATGTTTTTGTTGTTTTATTTTTCAATTTTTCAATTTTACAGGAGCACTTTTGTGATGCTGCAAGTGAGAATGTATACCTTGCTTGGCTGAAAACTGCAGAGAAACGCATCAAGTCATGCTGAAACAATACTCTCTTCAAGGAGGTCCAAACACCATTAGCAAAGACTGTTGTTTAGGCTGATAAATGCAAGCATTATAAACCTTATGACATTAAGAGTACATGCACCACATTAGAATGTGTATTTTGTGTCTTTGCATTGATTTGCCTTGACATTATGATGTTTTAATTGTTGTAAGAACATGTTTTTTACATGTATTGAAAACACTGAATGTGAAGACATTTTGTTGCATTTTGTTAAAAATAAATTGTAAATAAATGTAATTGTTTTTTACATTAATAAATAAATGTGTATTGTTTTTTTTTTTTTTTAAACATTGTTGCTGTGTTGACCAGTTAATCCATGAGTGTTAACTTTAAACACTAACTTTGGTATTTTCATCATCCATTCTGGTGTTAATATTTTACATGTTAAGAGTTTGTTAGTAACACTGTCAGGGTGTTAATAATGTTAACTCTTTCAAAAGTGTTAGTTTAACACTTTACCAGTGGTATTCATATATACACTGGATAAGTGTTAATTCTAACTCTGAGTTATTATTATTAATAATAATAATAATAATAATTATAATAATAATAAATAAATATATAGTCGTTTTGACCTTACTGTTTGAACGCATTCGTTCGAAAAGTTTACAGGGGTTCATCGGTTTAAGAAATTTCTGATCGTAAAAATCTGCTTCTTTTCATTTTCAAGGTATTGCTTTAGTTATAAATGTACCGATTCAAATTAGTAATCAATAACAATTATTATTTTACACTATTATTTTTTATAATTATTATTTTGCGCGCCTCCCCTAACATGCTCTCCTGTATTAACAGGCAGAATGGGGTAGGGGGACGGAGCGGGCGCGGGCGCATCAGGCGCAATCATTAAACGTTTCAAAGGAAGCCGGCGCCACGGTCCTGACCGCATTATCACTGTCTTTACTGTGTGATTTTAGGGAATATTTGCATTTATTCACATGCATTTATTTGCATACTGAATGATGCGCATTTAGAAGTAGGCATAGGCAAAGCCGACTGATAAAATCTGTCGTATCAAGCTCCTATATGAGTGCTCCTACATTAGTGGCTTGCTATTTGATTTCTGATTTTTCTTTTCGCTATTTTATTATTCTCTGTTTAGACCTGTCTGTCTGGTTGTGTCTACCGACGTTCTCGTCTGCGCTCCCCTGTCCGCTGATCTCCAGTCCGGAGTCCGCCTCATCGGCCGGTGACCTGCTGACTGTCTCAGCTGCTTTTCTTTTGTTCAGCAAACGTTCTCAATTGCCTTTTTTTCCCATGTATGCAATGTTTTAATAAAGTTGGATTATATGAACCTGTATTGCATTTTTTTCCTCTTTAACGTTTCATAGCAGGTTTTATGTTAAAAAGAACAATTAATGATTAACAGTATTAAAAAAAAAAATGCAAATAAAATAAATAAAATCATAAGACGCAGAAACGGTAATATTTATAATCTGGCATAAAAATAGATGTTGTCGGAACGTCGTCTCGCAGTTGCTGAATGTCGCGCAACAACGTTGCTACAGCCTTTTCACGTCTTACATTTCAACGTTGCTACAATGTCGCTAGGACGTAGACTGCAACGTTGCAAAAGTAAAAATAGAACGTGGCAGCGACGTTGCCACAACGTAACTGTGTTTGTTGGGTTGTTTTTTTAACATGATGATATAAAAACAAAAGCACAAAGTTTATTTTTCAAATCAATATCTCAGTATTTAAATGTTAAACTAGCAAGATTTTAAAATCTATACGATGTTTAATAGGGAGCCAGTGCAGTGTTGACAGAACCGGGGCTAATATGGTCATAATTCCTGGTTCTAGTAAGAACTCTAGCTGCTGCATTTTGGACCAGCTGGAGTTTGTTTATTAAGCGCGCAAAGCAACCACCCAGTAAACCGTTACAGTATCTAACTTTAAGGTCATGAACACATGAATTAATGTTTCTGCATTTGCCACTGAGAGCTTAGTACTGAAATAATGGGGTTGATTCCCAGGGAATGGATAACGATCAAAAGCACAACAACCTTTAATTATTTGGCTAACTTACCAGTTGATGTTATCACCGTTACGATGGCATCACAAGAAAATGCTCCAACTGGAATGTATTGCAGATGACATGATCCAGACCACAAACTAGAAAATAAAAAATACAAAAGAAGTAGATAACCAGTCATCAGTGTAATGAAATTTAAAATGACTTCATAATCTTGCTTGTTCTTTAACATGATGATATACAAACAAAAGCACAAAGTTTATTTTTCAAATCAATATCTCAATATTTAAATGTTACCCAAGGTAATTTTATGCATTACCACGTTCTCACTCCCAAGTCGTCACATACTGACGATTGGTCAGGCCCCCTTGGCGTCGGTTTTGACGCCCAGGGTACCCCTTCAGCGTCATTTTTCGACGCGCAGGGTCCTCCATTGTTTTCAGTTCTTTGTCTTAATTTAATGGTTTGCATGCATATGTAAAAATAGAAATTAATTTCTATAAATATATACGTTCATTGGAGCACCTAACCCCACCCCTACCCTAAACCTACCCACTTCTGAACAATATGAAACACGCAACAGGCAAATATAAGTACAGTCACAGGTATGTATTGCAAAAACTGACCATAAACAAGCAGTATAAAAGCATTACAAACAAGTCCTGTTGTATTCCGAGTCTTCTGAAGTCTCAAGATATCCTTATGCGAATAACAGAAGGTTTTAATCGCTGAAAATGATCCCGCTCCGTTAACGCGCTCACATCTCATTCAAGAAGATACACCCAGCATTAGCATGACGCAATCGGTCACGAGACACGTACGAGCCAATGGCATTTCACAACAGCATGACACAATCGGTCACGAGACACCCAAGAGCCAACAGCATTTCACAACCAAGGCTCGCTTCTTCTGGCGGCATTTTTTGAATTCAGGCACAGACAGACTGTAGTGCAGCACACAGAACAGCGGACAGAGACGGCGATCGCGTCTATTCTTCCCACAAATCAATTGTTTTGCTTCGGAACCCTTGGAATATTAATACTTGTTGAATAAATAGCCGCTTTTCCACTATCGGGCCGAACCGTTCTCTTCGCTTAGCCGATCCGGGCCAGTCAGCACGGATACGGTTTCATTTTCCACTATGGTGCTGATAACGGAACTCTTTGGAATGTAAATACAAATGCGTTAGTCGTTGCCTTGGTAACGCAATTATAATATAAACAGAGAAATGGACGATGATCAGATATTTCTGTTTTGGGACTTCGTTAAATAACAGAAAAAAAGGATACAACTATAAACAACGCAAAAATAAAATAAACAGAAGGCGACGACAGGTATAACGTTACCAACAAATGCTGAGGGGATATGCATGCCAACGGAGACAGACACAGAAAGTAAAACCGGTAACGCTTTAGATTACAACCCGCAAAGAACTACGTAAGTAAACTGAATTTACGGTGTATGTTTCTGTAATTATAGTGTACCTATAAAGAACGTACATGTAGGTATAAGGGAACAATATGTTATATTTGGGTAATAAGGGGATAACAAACCAGATATTCAACCTGCAAAGAACTACATAAGTATACTGAATTTACGGTGTACGTTTCTGTAATTATAGTGCACCTATTAAAGAACGTACATGTAGGTACACGGGAACAATATGTTACGTTTTGGTAACAGAGAGTAACAACCAGATATACAACCTGCAAAGAACTGCGTAAGTAAACTGAAGTTACAGTGTATGTTTCGTATTTATATTGTACCTACGTGTAAGTATAAGGGAACAATAGGTTACGTTTGGGGTAATAAGGGGGTAGCAAACAGATATCCTACAAATAATTTATAATAGATTAATTTAAAAAAACTTAACAGGTACCTATTCTATTAAGTCGTACGTTTGGTGTATCTATACGTAAGCTTTTTAAAATTACTGGGAAAATATACTCTTGTTCCATGTAGTTACAGGGTAAGTGTGACATCTGCGGGTTGTAAATTAAAGTGGCGATTGTTCCCCTCTTGTTCAACGAAGTTACAGGGTAGGTACAATACATATAACAACGCGACGTAAAATGTGGTTCTACATATTTCTACATATATTTTTACAGACACTAAATGTACAATACTGACATATTTACATCATCTAAACATTTAACGTTTACTTAATATGTACATTTCATTCTGTTCTGTGTAATTTCTGTTGCCAGCTCGTTTCCAAGAATAGGTCTACACAATGTTATCATGACTACACGTTAAACCCTTAAAATAAATAATATTTCTGCAATCGTTTAATCATGCATGTAATATTAACTTCGTTTGCCGTGGTGGAACACAAAGGCGTTTTCTCTAACATGCTGTGACTAACAATAAAACCATAAAATACACCGAACACGCATCATAATTACAAATTAAACAATTTTATTTGTGTGCTGTAACCCAGATCTTCAGAATCCATACGATTTGCGAGGACCAGAACCAAATTCAAGGCTTTGTCCGGCGATCTTCGTCTCCATCTCTATCAGCGAGTCCAGCAGCAACAGCCATAAACCCGTGCTAAAGTGCATTTTGCGACAGGAAAATCGGACGTTCATTGGCTCTCGCCTGCATTTGATTACGACATGCCGTGTTTCTGGTGAGATGTGTTGGAATGACGCGCGGGCGCCTTCAAGGAGTGGATCAAGACAATAATCTGGATAATATTTTCAGCGATTGACAATTTAAATTCTGCTCTCATCCTACTGCACCTCAAACCTACTGTATTCCGCCAGAGAGGACTGCGGCTGCAAACGCATCGTTATTTGGATTACTTTTTTGTATGGCTGTTGACATTTTTGCAATAAATAAATGATTGTGATTGCACTTTCCTGTTTTTTATATTTTTATTACTGTTCAGTCATAGTTAACGTTAGGTTTAGAGGTAGAAGTGGGATTAGCGACTATAAAAAAATATTTTTAGATATATTTTCAGATTGTGTGTTTATGTATTGAACCTACCCTGTAACTTCCTTGAACAAGGGGGTAACAATCGCCACTTTAATTTACAGCCCGCAGAGGGCACACTTACCCTGTAACTACATGGAACAAGAGTATATTTTCCCAGTAATTTTAAAAAGCTTACGTATAGATACACCAAACTTACGATTTAATAGAATAGGTACCTGTTAAGTTTTTAAGCAATTCCATTATAAATTATTTGTATATCTGTTTGCTACCCCGTTATTACCCAAACGTAACATTGCTCCCTTATACTTACACGTAGGTACAATATAAATACGAAACATACACTGTAACTTCAGTTTACTTGCGCAGTTCTTTGCAGGTTGCATATCTGGTTGTTACCCCCCAAATTACCAAAACCCTTCGCAATTTAGCATCCCCAATGTCTTGAGGTCATGCTGACCAAGTTTGGTGAACGTCGGAATAAAGGCCTCAGAGGAGTATATCAAATTCCAGAGCATGTGCTTTTTAAACAGCCTTGAATAACTCACTTCCTGTTGGGATTAGCTAATGACATAGAGTGCGTGAGTTGTTCAGCTCAGTGAGATCTACATGTGTACCAAGTTTCATATGTATACGTGCAAGTATGTGCGGGATATACATCAAGTTTTCGGAAGGTGTTCCAGGGGGCGCTGTAGAGCCCCTGTGCCACGCCCGGGTCCCAGTCTCTGCGGCGTCCTAATGACCGCAGATTCCAATGTGTGTGCCGATTTTCAAGAGTTTTTGAACATGTTAAGGCCCCCAAAATGCCCCGGAAAAAAAAAAAATAATAAAATAAATATAGCTGCAAGCAGCGCCGCCAGTGCATCCGCAACCCTGGTGCCATCAGAAAAACGGTGCCCAGCGGGCACATGCATTAACAGTATCCCTGTACCAGTTTGGATTGAAGTGTCACAGCAATGAAAGGGTTAAAATCAAAATGCTTTTAAGTCATTCTGACACAATGAGAATGAGATAGGATTAGAGTTGAAAAGATTCCTTATCCTATGAGGTCATCTTGTGTTCATTCTTGGTATTACAGTCTTCATCAGCTAGTTTACAAGTGTGATATTTCAAATGTTTTGGCAGCCTCTGAAAACATGATAGACACATTTCCTTAGAATGACTTGTTTTTCATATGTAAAAAGTTGTGAAGAGTTAGGATAATGCATTTTAAATGCTCTCTCTCTCTCTCTCTATCTCTGTCACACACACACAGCCACTCAACTACCTCAGTCAGACTTACACACACACATACACAGACTTAAGCCCATCCCCCGACACAGAGTTAGAGTGAGAGAGTTAGAGTGAGAGCAGATGTTTAATAGTTTTTTAATTTTCTATTTTTTGTTGATTATTTTATATCGATGGAACTAAGCATTTATTTCTCAGAATGACTAGTTCTATGTATGAAAAATTTTTTAAAGTGTTTGGATGCTGCATTTTAATATTACGGTTATGTTTTTTCTGCTAATTTCAAAAAATTACTATAAATCAACCATTCAAGATATCCCAAATCCGCTCGCAATTTAACATCTTCAGTATGTTGGCATCATGTTGACAAAGTTTGCTGTGAACTACTTATTCCTGCTTGGAGGAGTATGAATTTGTTTATAGCCTGATTTTTCCAAAAATCCACATTCAAATCAAAATAGCAGACTTCCTGTTGGTCGCAGCTAATGGGTGTAAATTAGAAAGTTGTCCGGCTTGATGAGACCGATGTACATACCAATTTTGGTGTCTGTAGCTCCCCCACTTTTGACAAAAGGTGGCGCTATAGAGCGCCTCCTCCACACCCGTTTATGAGCCTTTGCCAGTGTCTAACTATCATTAATACTGATGTGTGTGTTGAGTTTCATGAAAATCTAAGCTTATTAAGTGCCCCAAAAACACAGGAAACAAATGTTAAAGTTTGACACGTTGCCATGGCAACAGCATTTAATGTATCAAAGACCCCTTTACAGATTGTCATCGGCCGTGTTTTGACATTGTTCTGATGAAGTTTGAAGCAAATTGAGTAAAATTAAGAGGCTGATTTAAAAGCATTTTGAAAACGACACACTTCCTGCTGCCAGTTGGTGGCGCTATAACTTTGACTTATGATAGTCACATCTATGTGATCGGCATCATACAACGAACAAACTCCTGAAGTTTCATCAGAATCAGACAATGTGTGCAATAGTTATTAGCCATTTCCTGTTTCTCATTTCTCGCCATAATTTCGTCGCCTCGCCACGGCCAAACCGTTCGAGATATCAAAAATCCCTCTGCAATTTAGCATCCACAATGTCTTGAGATCATGCTGACCGAGTTTGGTGGCCGTCGGTCTAAAGGCCTCAGAGGAGTATATTCCAGAGCATGCGGTTTTTAAACAGCCCTGAATAGCTCACTTCCTGTTGGGATTAGCTAATGACATAGAGTGCGTGAGTTTTTCGGCTCAGTGAGTTCTACATGTCTACCGAGTTTCATAAGTATACGTGCAAGTATGTGTGGGATATACATCAAGTTTTCGGAAGGAGTTCCAGGGGGCGCTGTAGAGCCCCTGTGCCACGCCCGGGTCCCAGTCTCTGCGGCGTCCTAATGACCGCAGATTCCAATGTGTGTGCCGATTTTCAAGAGTTTTTGAGCATGTTAAGGCCCCCAAAATGCCCCGGATAGTCGAAAAAAAAATAATAATAAAAAAAAATAATAATAAATATAGCTGCAAGCAGCGATAACGGGCCCTCGCCGCCAGCGCAATCGCCATGCCGGTAGCATCAGGAAAATGGTGCCCAGCGGGCACATGCATTGACAGTAATCCTGTGCCAGTTTGGATTGAAGGGTTACAGCAATGAAAGGGTTAAATGCAAACTGCGGCAACACTTTCTATGACGCCCATATTTATAACACTCTAAGGAGTGTTAGTTCACGTGTAGTTGGACAATTGCTTATAGTCAATAGACTAGGGGGACCATCAAAATAAAACATAATACATAATGTAAAAACTAAATGTAATATGATATAGTCCATTATAAATGAAGTAGATTTGATATGTTGTCCATTGTGTGTTATAAAAAATCATAATCTTAAAACTTATAACCTCAAATACTCAAGTATTTTAATGTATTAAAATTGTTCTTATGATTATTCATGAGATGATATAACATATTATAAGGTTTTTATAATGCATTATGCATTCATTATAATCTCTTATGAATACCATTATAATGTATCATAAATAGGGGCTTCATAGAAAGTGTTACCCAAAATGCTTTTACATCATTCTTATAGACTGAGAATGAGCTGAAAAAGATTCCTTATCCTATGAGGTCATCTTGTGTTCATCCTTGGTATTATAGTCTTCATCTGCTAGTTTACATGTGTGATATTTGAAATATTTTTGCGGTCTCTGAAAATATGATAAACATATTTCCTAAGAATGACTTGTTTTTCATATGTAAAAAGTTGTGAAGAGTTAGGATAATGCACTTTAAATACACTCTGTCTCTCTCAGTCTCTGACAGCCACCCTCCCCCACTGCCGACACTCACACTTACACACACACTTAACGCACACACACAGAGTTACAGTGAGAGAGTTAGAGTGAGATCAGATGTTTAATAGTTTTTTAATTTTCTATTTTTAGTAGACTATTTTATATCAATGGAAGTAAGCATTTATTTCTCAGAATGACTAGTTCTATGTATAGAAAAAGTTTTAAAGTGTTTGGATGCTGCATTTTAAAATTACGGTTGTGTTTTTTACTGCTACTATAAAAAAATCACCATAAATCAACCTTTCAAGATATCCCAAATCCGCTCGCAAATTAACATCTTCAGTATGTTGGCATCATGTTGACAAAGTTTGGTGTGAACTACTTATTCCTGCTTGGAGGAGTATGAATTTGTTTATAGCCTGATTTTTCCAAAAATCCACATTCAAATCAAAATAGCAGACTTCCCGTTGGTCGCAGCTAATGGATGTAAATTAGAAAGTTGTCCGGCTTGATGAGACCAATATACATACCGAGTTTGGTGTCTGTAGCTAAAACTAACCCCCCAACTTTTGACAAAAGGTGGCGCTATAGAGCTCCTCCTCCACGCCCATTTATGAGCCTTTGCCAGTGTCTAACTATCATTAATACTGATGTGTGTGTTGAGTTTCATGAAAATCTATGCTTATTAAGTGCCTCAAAAACACAGGAAACAAATGTTTGACACGTTGACATGGCAACAGCATTTAATGTATCCACGATCCCTTTACAGATTGTCATCGGCCGTGTTTTGACATTATTCTGATGAAGTTTGAAGCAAATTGAGTAAAATTAAGAGGCTGATTTAAAAGCATTTTTAAAACGACACACTTCCTGCTGCCAGTTGGTGGCGCTATAACTTTGTCTCCTGATAGTCACATCTATGTGATCGGCATCACAGAATGAACAAACTCCTGAAGTTTCATCAGAATCAGACAATGTGTGCAGTAGTTATTAGCCATTTCCTGTTTCTCATTTCTCGGCATAATTTCGTCGCCTCGCCACGGCCGAACCGTTCGAGATATCAAAAATCCCTTGGCAATTTTGCATCCCCAATGTCTTGAGGTCATGCTGACCAAGTTTGGTTGCCGTCGGAATAAAGGCCTCAGAGGAGTATATCAAATTCCAGAGCATGCGCTTTTTAAACCGCCTTCAGTAGCTCACTTCCTGTTAGGATTAGCTCATGACATAGAGTGCGTGAGTTGTTCGGCTCAGTGAGATCTATATGTGTACCGAGTTTCATATGTATACGTGCAAGTATGTGTGGGATATACATCAAGTTTTCGGAAGGTGTTCTAGGGGGCGCTGTAGAGCCCCTGTGCCACGCCCTGGTCCCAGTCTCTGCGGCATCCTGATGGCCGCAGATTCCAATGTGTGTGCCAATTTTCAAGAGTTTTTGAGCACGTTAAGGCCCCCAAAACCCCAAAAAAAAATGATAATCCTTAGGGGATCAATAGGGCTCTCGCCCTTTTAGGGCTCGGGCCCTAAATATAGCTGCAAGCAGTGATGGGCGGGCACTCGCCACCAGCGCATCCGCAACCCTGGTGCCATCAGAAAAATGGTGCCCAGCGGGCACATGCATTGACTGTAACCCTGTACCAGTTTGGATTGAAGGGTCACAGCAATGAAAGGGTAAAAGCAAAGTTTTTGTAAGTCATTCTGATACACTGAGAATGAGCTGAAAAAGATTCCTTAGCCTATGAGGTCGTCTTGTGTTCATCCTTGGTATTACAGTCTTCATCTGCTAGTTTACAAGTGTGATATTTTAAATGTTTTTGCGGTCTCTGAAAATATGATAAACATATTTCCTAACAATGACTTGTTTTTCATATGTAAAAAGTTGTGAAGAGTTAGGATAATGCACTTTAAATGCACTCTCTCTCTCTCTGTCTCTGACAGCCACCCTCCCCCACTGTCAACACTCACACTTAAACACACACACACACTTGACGCACACACATAGAGTTAGAGTGAGAGAGTGAGATCAGATGTTTAATAGTTTTTTAATTTTCTATTTTTTGTAAACTATTTTATATCGATGGAACTAAACTTTTATTTCTCAGAATGACTAGTTCTGTGTATGTAAAAAGTTTTGAAGTGTTTGGATGCTGCATTTTAAAGATTATGGATATGTTTTTTTTACTGATAATTTAAAAAATCACCATAAATCAACCGTTCAAGATATCAAGATATCAAGATATCCCAGGGGGCGCTGTCGAGCCCCTGTGCCACGCCCGGGTCCCAGTCTCAGCGGCGTCCTAATGACCACAGATTCCAATGGGTGTGCCGATTTTCAAGAGTTTTTGAGCATGTTAAGGCCCCCAAAATGCCCCGTTTAGTCGAAAAAAAACAAAATAAATAAATAAATAATAATAATAATAATAATAATTAAAGCTGCAAGCAGCGATGAACGGGCCCTCGCACCCGGGCTCACCGCCGACCGGTGGCTTTAGGGAAACAGCGAACAGTGGGCACTATGCTTTTAACATAGTAAATTTAGGAGGAATATATCAAAGTCATTTAGATGTGCCAAACTTCATGCTGCCAGCTGGTGGCGCTATGCCTATAACTGAATATTGGTATGTAGACGTCTTCAGGTCAGCGCTTTTATCAAACATATGAAGTTTGCTGCAGATTGAACATGGTGTGCTTGAGTTAGTGTAAGACAAGTCATTTCCTGTTGCCAGCTGGTGGCGCTATATTTGTCATGGAATATTGGCCTTTAGATGTGTTCAGGCCAGGACTCTTATCGAACATATGAAGTTTGGGGCAGATCGGACATTGTATGGCTGAGTTACAACAACTTCCTGTTTCATGGCATTAATAGGATGCATTAGCACTTAGAAAGTGTTTCTAGCATATTTAGCACAATATGGCATATTTTGCTGTGCTTTTAATAGACCATCACAGTGTTAAACATGTCACTTCCGGTTGCCAGCAGGTGGCGCTATGACTTTAATTGAATATGAGCATGTAGATATCTTCAGGCCAGGACTCTTATCAAACATGTGAACTTTGGGGAAGATTGAACATTGTTTGCAGGAATTGCAACAACTTCCTGTTTTATGTCTTTAACAACATGCTTTAGCATTAAGTAAGTGTTGCTAGCATGTTTGAGTGTGTTTTTAGCAAGTTTAGCACTCAGTGGCTTATTTTAGTGTGTTGTTAGTAGTGTATCACAGTGTTAAACGTCACTTCCTGTTGACAGTAGGTGGCGCTATGACTATAACTGAATATTGTTACGTAAATGTGTTCAGACCAGGACTCTTATCAAACCTGTTAAGTTTGGGGCAGATTGGACATCGCATGCCTGAGTTACAGTAGCTTCCTGTTTCATTGCATTAATAACATGCTTTAGCACTTAGCTAAGTGTTGCTAACATGTTATAGCATGTTTCTAGCATGTTGCTACCCTATTTAACACTTGTTGATATTTCTAAAATGTTGCGTTCATTACAGAGTGCAACATCTCACTTCCTGTTGCCAGCAGGTGGCGCTATGACTATAACTGAATATTGTTACGTAAATCTGTTCAGACCAGGACTCTTATCAAACCTGTTAAGTTTGGGGCAGATTGGACATCGCATGCCTGAGTTACAGTAGCTTCCTCTTTCATTGCATTAATAACATGCTTTAGCACTTAGCTAAGTGTTGTTAACATGTTTTAGCATGTTTCTAGCATGTTGCTACCCTATTTATCACTTGTTGATATTTTTAAAATGTTGCTAGGCATCCATAACAATATTAAAAAAGTCACTTCCTGTTGCCAGCAGGTGGCGCTATGACTATAACTGAATATGGGCATGGGCATGTGTTCAGATCAGGGCTCTTATCAAACATGTTAAGTTTGGGGCAGATTGGATATTGTATGGCTGAGTTACAGTAACTTCCTGTTTCATTGTATTATTAGCATGCTTTAACATTTTAGCTAAGTGTTGCTAGCATGCTTTACTATGTTTGTAGCATGTTGAATATTAATTTTGGGTCAGATTGGACATTGTACGCATGAGTTACAGAAATTTGTCTTTGTATTAATATCATGCTTTAGCTCTTAGCTAAGTGTTTCTAGCATGTTTTAACATGATTCTAGCATGATGCTAGCCTATTTAAAACTTGCTAACACTTTTTAATATGTTGCTAGGAGTCCTTAACACCGTTAAACATGCCACTTCCTGTTGTCAGGAGGTGGCGCCATAACTATAACTGAATATGGGCATGTATATATCTTCAGACCAGGACTCTTATGAAACGTGAAGTTTGGGGCAGATTGGACATTGTTTACATGAATTACAACAACTTCCTGTTTCATGTCTTTAACAACATGCTTTAGCATTAATTAAGTGTTGCTAGCATGTTTGAGTGTGTTTTTAACTACTTTAGCACTCAATGGCTTTTTAGTGTGTTGCTAATAGTGTATCACAGTGTTAAACATGTCACTTCCTGTTGACAGTAGGTGGCGCTATGACTATAACTGAATATAGGCACGTGAAAGTGTTTAGGCCAGAACTCTTATCAAACATATTAAGTTTGGGGCAGATTGGACATTGCATGCCTGAGTTACCGTAACTTCCTGTTTCATTGCATTAAGAGCATGCTTTAGCACTTAGCTAAGTGTTGTTAACATGTTTTAGCATGTTTCTAGCATGTTGCTACCCTATTTAACACTTGTTGATATTTTTAAAATGTTGCTAGACATCCACAACAGTGTTAAACATGTGACTTCCTGTTGCCAGCAGGTAGCGCTATGACTATAACTGAATACGGGCATGGGCATATGTTCAGGCCAGGACTCTTATCAAACATGTTATGTTTGGGGCAGATTGGACATTGTATGCCTGAGTTACAGTAACTTCCTGTTTCATTGCATTATTAGCATGCTTTAGCATATTAGCTAAGTGTTGCTAACATGCTTTACTATGTTTGTAGCATGCTGAATATTAAGTTTGGGGCAGATTGGACATTGTATGCCTGAATTACAGTAACTTCCTGTTTCATTGCATTAAGAGCATGCTTTAGCAATTAGCTAAGTGTTGCTAACATGTTATAGCATGTTTCTAGCATGTTGTTAGCCTATTTAAAACTTGCTAATGCTTTTTAATATGTTGCTAGGAGTCCGTAACAGTGTTAAACATGTCACTTCCTGTTGTCAGCAGGTGGCTCTATGACTATAACTGAATATGGGCACTGACATGTGTTCAGGACCGGACTCTTATCACACCTGTGAAGTTTGAGGCAGATCGGACATTGTTTGCTTAAGTTACAGCAACTTCCTTTTTCATGGCGACACGTCGAAGTTTGTCAGGCCGCCACGGACACGCCCCTCGACGAAAATTCAAAAGCTTCGCAATTTAACATCGCAAGGGCCTTATGATAACACTCAGCAAATTTGAAGATGATCGGATAAAAACTGTAGGAGGAGTTCGTTAAAGTACGAGGCCTGAAAATGGCAAAAACTGCACAAAAATTTGCAGTTGGTGGCGCTATAACTTTTACTCTCAATAGTCACATCTATGTGATCGGCATCATACAACGAACAAACTCCTGACGTTTCATCAGAATCAGACAATGTGTGCAATAGTTATTAGCCATTTCCTGTTTCTCATTTCTCGCCATAATTTCGTCGCCTCGCCACGGCCGAACCGTTCGAGATATCAAAAATCCCTCCGCAATTTAGCATCCTCAATGTCTTGAGGTCATGCTGACCGAGTTTGGTGGCCGTCGGAATAAAGGCCTCAGAGGAGTATATCAAATTCCAGAGCATGCGCTTTTTAAACAGCCCTGAATAGCTCACTTCCTGTTGGGATTAGCTCATCACATAGAGTGCGTGATTTGTTCGGCTCAGTGAGATCTACATGTGTACCGAGTTTCATATGTATACGTGCAAGTATGTGCGGGATATACATCAAGTTTTGGGAAGGTGTTCCAGGGGGCGCTGTAGAGCCCCTGTGCCACGCCCGGGTCCCAGTCTCTGCAGCGTCCTAATGACCGCAGATTCCAATGTGTGTGCCGATTTTCAAGAGTTTTTGAGCATGTTAAGGCCCCCAAAATGCCCCGTTTAGTCGAAAAAAAAAATAAAAAAATAAATAATAATAATAAATATAGCTGCGAGCAGCGATGACGGGCCCTCGCCGCCAGTGCATCCGCAACCCCGGTGCCATCAGAAAAACGGTGCCCAGCAGGCACATTAGTTGACAGTAACCCTGTGGCAGTTTGGATTGAAGGGTTACAGCAATGAAGGGGTTAAAAGCAAAATGCTTTTAAATCATTCTGATAGACTGAGAATGAGCTGAAAAAGATTCCTTATCCTATGAGGTCATCTAGTGTTCATCCTTGGTATTACAGTGTTCATCTGATAGTTTACATGTGTGATATTTTACATGTTTTTGCGGTCTCTGAAAGCATGATAAACATGTTTGCTAAGAATGACTTGTTTTTCATATGTAAAAAGTTGTGAAGAGTTAAGATAATGCACTTTAAATGCACTCTGTCTCTCTCTCTCTCTCTCAAAGCCACCCTCCCCCACTCTCAACACTCACACTTACACACACACACTCACACACACACACACACACACACAGAGTTAGAGTGAGAGAGTTAGAGTGAGATCAGATGTTTAATAGTTTTTTATTTTTCTAATTTTGGTAGACTATTTTATATCGATGGAAGTAAGCATTTATTTCTCAGAATGACTAGTTCTGTGTATGTAAAAAGTTTTAAAGTGTTTGGATGCTGCATTTTAAAATTACGGTTATGTTTTTTACTGCTACCTTAATAAATCACTATAAATCAACCGTTCAATATATCCCAAATCCGCTCGCAATTTAACATCTTCAGTATGTTGGCATCATGTTGACAAAGTTTGGTGTGAACTACTTATTCCTGCTTGGAGGAGTATGAATTTGTTTATAGCCTGATTTTTCCAAAAATCCACATTCAAATTAAAATAGCAGACTTCCTGTTGGTCGCAGCTAATGGGTGTAAATTAGAAAGTTGTCCGGCTTGATGAGACCAATATACATATCAAGTTTGGTGTCTGTAGCTAAAACTAACCCCCCAACTTTTGACAAAAGGTGGCGCGATAGAGTGCCTCCTCCACGCCCATTTATGAGCCTTTGCCAGTGTCTAACTATCATTAATACTGATGTGTGTGTTGAGTTTCATGAAAATCTAAGCTTATTAAGTGCCCCAAAAGCACAGGAAACAAATGTTAAAGTTTGACAAGTTGCCATGGCAACAGCATTTAATGTATCAACGACCCCTTTACAGATTCTCATCGGCCGTGTTTTGTCATTATTCTGATGAAGTTTGAAGCAAATCGGGTAAAACTAAGAGTCTGATTTAAAAGCATTTCAAAAACAACACACTTCCTGCTGCCAGTTGGTGGCACTGTAACTTTGACTCTCAATAGTCACATCTATGTGATCGGCATCATACAACGAACAAACTCCTGAAGTTTCATTAGAATCAGACAATGTGTGCAATAGTTATTAGCCATTTCCTGTTTCTCATTTCTCGCCATAATTTTGTTGCCTCGCAACGGCCAAACCGTTCGAGATATCAAAAATCCCCTGGCAATTTTGCATCCCTAATGTCTTGAGATGATATTGACTGAGTTTGGTGGCAATCTGAAAAAAACCCTAGTAGGAGTATTGCAAATTCCAGAGCATGCGTTTTTCACAAAACCTTGAATAGCTGACTTCCTGTTAGGCGAAGCAGGGACTGTGAGCACGAAAGTTGTTTGGCCGGATGAGGTCTATATGCGTATGAATTTTGGTAACTGTAGGTCAAACGGTGTGCGCTACAGAGCCCCTCAAAAGTCGCCTTTTTTAACATTAAGCCACGCCCCCCCCAGGTGACCCCCCCATATCAAACTCTGTCCAGCCCTGATGGCCGCAGATTCCAACATGTGTGCAAAGTTTCAAGAGTTTTTGTGTATGTTAAGGGCCTCAAAACCCCCCAAAACCTTGAAAAAATAATAATAATAATAATAATAATAATAAATATAGCTGCAAGCAGCGATGACGGGCCCTCGCCGTCAGCGCATCCGCAACCCTGGTGCCATCAGAAAAACGGTGCCCAGCGGGCACATGCATTAACAGTATCCCTGTACCAGTTTGGATTGAAGTGTCACAGCAATGAAAGGGTTAAAATCAAAATGCTTTTAAGTCATTCTGACACAATGAGAATGAGATGGGATTAGAGTTGAAAAGATTCCTTATCCTATGAGGTCATCTTGTGTTCATTCTTGGTATTACAGTCTTCATCAGCTAGTTTACAAGTGTGATATTTCAAATGTTTTTGCAGCCTCTGAAAACATGATAAACACATTTCCTTAGAATTACTTGTTTTTCATATGTAAAAAGTTGTGAAGAGTTAGGATAATGCGTTTTAAATGCTCTCTCTCTCTCTCTCTGTCACACACACACAGCCACTCAACTACCTCAGTCAGACTTACACACACACATACACAGACTTAAGCCCATCCCCCGACACAGAGTTAGAGGGAGAGAGTTAGAGTGAGAGCAGATGTTTAATAGTTTTTTAATTTTCTATTTTTTGTTGATTATTTTATATCGATGGAACTAAGCATTTATTTCTCAGAATGACTAGTTCTATGTATGAAAATTTTTTTAAGTGTTTGGATGCTGCATTTCAATATTACGGTTATGTTTTTTCTGCTAATTTCAAAAAATCACTATAAATCAACCGTTCAAGATATCCCAAATCCGCTTGCAATTTAACATCTTCAGTATGTTGGCATCATGTTTTCAAAGTTTGGTGTGAACTACTCATTCCTGCTTGGAGGAGTATGAATTTGTTTATATCCTGATTTTTCCAAAAATCCACATTCAAATCAAAATAGTAGACTTCCTGTTGGTCGCAGCTAATAGGTGTAAATTAGAAAGTTGTCCGGCTTGATGAGAAAAATATACATACCAAATTTGGTGTCTGTAGCTAAAACTAACCCCCCAACTTTTGACAAAAGGTGGCGCTATAGAGCGCCTCCTCCACACCCATTTATGAGCCTTTGCCAGTGTCTAACTGTCATTAATACTGATGTGTGTGTTGAGTTTCATGAAAATCTAAGCTTATTAAGTGGCCCAAAAACACAGGAAACAAATGTTAAAGTTTGACACGTTGCCATGGCAACAGAATTTAATATATCATCGACCCCTTTACAGATTGTCATCGGCCGTGTTTTGTCATTATTCTGATGAAGTTTGAAGCAAATCGAGTAAAATTAAGAGGCTGATTTAAAAGCATTTTGAAAACGACACACTTCCTGCTGCCAGTTGGTGGCGCTATAACTTTTACTCTCAATAGTCACATCTATGTGATCGGCATCATACAACGAACAAACTCCTGACGTTTCATCAGAATCAGACAATGTGTGCAATAGTTATTAGCCATTTCCTGTTTCTCATTTTTCGCCATAATTTCGTCGCCTCGCCACAGCCAAACCGTTCGAGATATCAAAAATCCCCTGGCAATTTTGCATCCCCAATGTCTTGAGATCATGCTGACCGAGTTTGGCTGCCGTCGGAATAAAGGCCTCAGAGGAGTATATCAAATTCCAGAGCATGCACTTTTTAAACAGCCTTGAATAGCTCACTTCCTGTTGGGTGGAGCCTTTGATATGAGTGTGAAAGTTGTTCGGCTCAATGAGATCTATATGTGTACTGAGTTTCATATGAATACGTGCAAGTATGTGTGAGCTATACATCAAGTTTTCTGACTGCGTTGCAGGGGGCGCCGTAGAGCCCCTGTGCCACGCCCGGGTCCCAGTCTCTGCGACGTCCTAATGGCCGCAGATTCCAATGTGTGTGCCAATTTTCAAGAGTTTTTGAGCATGTTAAGGGCCCCAAAACCACCAAAAACATTGAAAAAAAAAAATAATAATAATAATAATCCTTAGAAAAACAATAGGGCCTTCGCCCTTTTAGGGCTCGGGCCCTAATAATCCTTAGGGGATCAATAGGGCCTTCGCCCTTTCAGGGCTTCGGGCCCTAATAATAAACAGAGCAATTCCAAGAGGGTCCTCGCACCACCGGTGCTCGGGCCCTAATAATAATAAACGGAGCAATTCCAATAGGGTCCTTACACCATCGGTGCTCGGGCCCTAATAATCCTTAGGGGATCAATAGGGCCTTCGCCCTTTTACGGCTCGGGCCCTAATAATCCTTAGAAAAACAATAGGGCCTTCGCCCTTTTAGGGCTCGGGCCCTAATAATAATCCTTAGAAAAACAATAGGGCCTTCGCCCTTTTAGGGCTCGGGCCCTAATAATCCTTAGGGAATCAATAGAGCCTTCGCCCTTTTAGGGCTCGGGCCCTAATAATAATAATCCTTAGGGGATCAATAGGGCCTTCGCCCTTTTAGGGCTCGGGCCCTAATAATCCTTAGAAAAACAATAGGGCCTTCGCCCTTTTAGGGCTCGGGCCCTAATAATTACTAGTACTGAACACATGACTTTGAGCTGCTGTCATATGGACATTTTGTTGCCAGAAGATCTTCCCCAGTAAGTCTCAGTCACCTCTGACTGATTAAAGAATATATTTTTTTTATTGTAATCCTGAAAAAAATGCATTTTCTGTAAACCTACTCTGAAATAAGTATTTGGAAAGGTGCTTATACTTATACAACAGTTAACCATGGTTTTATTATAGTAAAACGGTAGCAACCATAAGTGTAGTAACCAAGTTTAGTTTTTTGTTTTTTGGTTCATACCAAGGTTTTGATGCCATGGTTCTATTATAGTTACATTGTAGTAATACTACAGTAAAACTGTGGTAACCATGACTATAGTAACCATAGTTTTCACATCATGGTAAAATTTGTAGTTACTATGGTTTTACTGTAGTAATGGTTATTTTTGTACTTACTATGGTTTCACTTCAGCAGTCATAGTTAAACATTTAGTATTGTAGTAAAATTATGGTTGATTTTGTTTTTAGACTTTAGACGCATTTCGTCCGATGTAAATGTATTTGCATGTTTAATATGTTTATTGAAAATATTAATACATTTGCAACTGTTATTGAGAGTGGTGTGTGTTGTTTTATTATAAACCAGCAGCTACTGCCGCAGGTGGTCCTAGAATAACGATGAGCAAAACGCCAGTGAACGCACACGCAAAGCAGCCGGGATTTACAGCATTTGTTTCTCGCGTATGCATTCCTATATATGCAAATAACATGCTATAAAACGAGGCAAATAAATGTTTGCAATGTAACACATTTTTAAGTTGCATGTGTCCTTACATCAAAAAATAAAAGAAAATTATTACCAAATTCTTATTACAGTAGTGACAATTGATAAAAAAAAAAGTAAAACAACAACAAAAAACAACACTTTTTATTTTCATTTTATTTTTTATATATTTACTCATGTACCTATGTACTTATTAAGATTTTTTTTTTGTTCATTCATTCATTCATTCATTCATTTACATTTAGCTTAAGTTAAGAACAGACTATATTTTATCCCTTTTTTTAAAGACTGTGTGCATATAATAATTTCTATTTAGCTTCAATAACATAGCACACATCCTCCTTGTTAACTTGTGCCACATCCCCCTGATCAGCACAAGTTAACAAGGTCACAGACTCACCAAATTTATTTTATTACTACATAATCACTATTACATAATCACTACTAAACATTTTAACTGCTGTAGTGTTTGCTTGGTTTTTATTTTGTTTATGCCGTTCTTGTATTATTGTAGTTTTTGCCATGAAGATAGTCTTAGATTCTGGTGTGGCAATAAAAATAGATAATTACTAGTACTGAACACGACTTGTTTTATGTTTGTGCTGCTGTCATATGGACATTACTTTATTTCCTGATAATTAAATCTGCCAACGTGTAAATGAGGAAATGTTAGTTTATGAATAAACCTAATATAACTTATCCTATATTAAGTGATCTTTCCAATCTCATTTATTTACTTATATTAATCTTATCTATTTATTTATTTATTACATGTGGGGACACATAATTTTGAACAATGTTATTAGTTTTTATGTGTGGACATTATCCAAGACATTTCCACATTTATTTTAATCTAAATGAGCTTTTTTTTTTTTTTTTGTTGTTTTGTTTTTAAAGTAATATTGTTTAATTCAAACATATATTTAGACATTTCTGTTCTTCCATCAACAGTCTAAATAAACAAAACTGTTTGAGTAAAATGCTACTTTCAAAAACTGCTTTCATTTTCTAAAACTCATAGTTTGTGTGTGTTCAGTTTTTATTATGGCAAAATTAAGTCTATTAAGTGCTTTCCCTCAGCACAAGTTTGGTATTTGTAAAGCGCAGCATCCCAGCTTTCTGAATATTCATAACGAATTCTCGATAGCATGTGTCTGAACCCATAAAAGGACCTTAATCGTATTGACTGACACATGTAAACCCGTCCTGTTGAAACTAAAATTAAAAGCTTTTGAGCACACGTCCTCCATGGCAAGATGTGATAAAATAAATTTGGTGAGTGTGACCTTGTAAACCTGTACTGGTCAGGGGGGTGTAATTTTAACAGGCGTAAGGGTGTGAAAATAATACCCCCCATGTAAACCCATCCTGTTGAAGCTACAATCAAATGCTTTTGAGCACACATCCTCCATGACATGATGTAGTAATAAAATAAATTTGGTGACTTTGTGAACTTGTTAACCTGTGCTGATCAGGGGGAGTGTAATTTTAACAGGTGTAACAGTTAAGGGTGTGAAAAATATACCCCCCCATGTAAACCCAACCTGCTGAAGCTAGAGTCAAATGTTTTTAAGCACACATACTCCATGACATGATGTAGTAATAAAATAAAATTGGTGAGTCTGTGACCTTGTTAACCTGTGCTGCAGGGCTGTGCAGAGACATTTTGAGGGGCAGTGGCCCAAACCAAAAAAAGGGGCACTAAGGCATCCCCCGCCCCCCATGTAAGTTATTGATGCTACATTGCAATTATTATATGCACACAGCATGTCTGCAAAAAAAGGCATAACATATATTCATAACATAAGCTAAATGTAAATGAATGAATGAATAATGTTTCTGTCAGTAATTAGTTTTATTAAACAAATTAATATTAATTTGTGTGTGTGTGTGAGCTTCCCCCTCATGACCCAGGAGTTCGGGAATGAAAATCTACTACCACATGATCTTCAGAGAAAGTGAGTATTCATGTCTAACATTAAGACATACTAACATTAAATTAATTTTAAAGGAATGTTCACAGTATTTGTCTTAATGTTTTAAATTTGATTTAATACCAGACAAAACAGGTGTCTTCTCACATAATCTTTTTTTCTTTTTCTTCCCCCCCCCCCAGGTGATTTCCTAGCAGTTTGGAGGAGGACTGCTCTTTATCTGCTGTGTCTGTCACTTCTGGTGCGGAGTAATGGACCGTTTGTTGTATGTTTTGGTTTGACTTATTATTACACTAATATAGGTAGAATTCAGAATTAAAATACATATGGTTGTCTACTTATATTATCAGAGCTACAGTGGTGTCCAAAATTATTAGAACACCAGTATTTTTAACAGCTAAAAAAATGGTTTTAAAGTCAGTTATTTCTATCTTTTGCTGTAGTGTGTCAGTAGGAAATATCAGTTTACATGTCTAAGCATTCATTTTGCCATTAATTGTAATCTGGTGAGATTTTGTCCGACAACAGCCAGTGCTCCACACAGAGATCTGATCTCATCATCTAAATCCAGAAGAACCATGGCAACGTCTCCAAGGTGCTTTAACAAACCCACCTGCAAAGCTGTAGTACTGCTGAAAATTTTAGGTACTTGTGTAAAAGTTCTGTAAAATGAGAATGCTGTCAAAAATAATGTCGAAAATAATTTTTCTTTATGAATTAACTTATATTAACTAAATTAAATCAACATTTGGTGTGAGCATCCTTTTTTTTTTTTTTTTTTTTTTTTTTTAGGTAGCTTTGCAGGTAAGTTTTTTCAAGTGTCTTGGAGACATTGCCACAGTTCGTCTGGATTTAGTCCGTCTCAGTTTGTTCTGTTTCTTCATGTCATTCCAGACAGATCGGTTGATGATGAGATCAGATCTCTGTGTGGACCACTGGCTCTTGCCAGACTCCTTGTGAAAACCAGAATCTCACTGGATTATTACAATTAATGGCAAAATTAATGTTTAGAAATGTTTTAAGCTGCTGAAAATACTAGTATTCTAATAATTTTGGACACCACTGTATATGGAGCCCACAGGAGTCAGTAGAATATTGTGGATTAATATAAAACATATGTGGAAAATACAAGATACAAAGCTATCAGCAAACAGCACAAATTGTTCTTTCTCCACCCATCTCAAAAGTAAATTTATGACCTCATCATGAGAGTAACCCTAACTGCCGAGACAGAAATGCAATTTTTAGTTATTTGATTCCTCCTGGTGGTTCTGAAGAACTGTTTATGAAGAATTCATTGATAATGTAAATTTACATCTGAATTATAAAATAGTTTTAGACTCTCTCTCTCTCTCTCTATATATAATATTAATAGACTATCATCATCTTCTACATATATATATCTATATCTATCTATCTATCTATCTATCTCTCTCTCTCTCTCTCTCTCTCTCTCTATATATATATATATATATATATATATATATAATTATTATTATTTTTATTATTTTATTGTTTTTTTTTGCATAACAGTAATCAGTGTTGGGGGTAACGCATTACAAGTAATGCAAGTTACGTAATATTATTACCTTTTCCAAGTAACTAGTAAAGTAGCGCATTACTTTTTAACAAAAAAAAATATCTTAAAAAATATATATAATAAAAGTTACTTTTTTAAAATAAGTAACGGCAGTTACTTTCCCTCCCCATTTACTGATTAAAAGCTCTCCTTTCCCCATGTTGAGAGAAATCAGGTGTAAGATATTAGATTTACAAAAAATGTGAACATGCATTAATTCATCTCACACACAAAAAAATTCAGTATTCAGTATTCCTCAAATTGAATAAAAACAGTGAAATTCAACTCAGAATATGACGCAAACCTGAAATAATTTATTATGATAAATAATACAAATATCCTTTATGCATTTAATACCATTTTATTAACCAATGTCTTTGATGGCGACCTTCAATGATCCAATTCAACCATACTAATAAGCAAAAATTACTCAAGATAATCTAACATTTGTTTTCCTTTTTTTATATTGCTGAAGAGTTGATATTTATTCTTCTGCAGTCTACTGTACA
The DNA here is from genome assembly GCA_012976165.1 of Labeo catla. Taxonomy (NCBI): domain Eukaryota; kingdom Metazoa; phylum Chordata; class Actinopteri; order Cypriniformes; family Cyprinidae; genus Labeo; species Labeo catla. The sequence goes on along the minus strand of VONZ01001616.1, from coordinate 46,501 downwards.
GACGTGAATTCACTTTTCTCAAAGCCTGAGGCTTTTGGTGTGAAAAGGCTTTTACATTTGCCAAAAACAGAACTTTTTATATTAAAAACAAACAAGAAAGCCCTGCCCAGATTTAAAAAGTAACGCAAAAGTAATACATTACTTTCCATAAAACGTAAGTAAGTAACGTAATTAGTTACTTTTTTAGAGAGTAACTCAATATTGTAACACATTACTTTTAAAAGTAACTTTCCCCAACACTGACAATAATCAAAATATAAGGGGAGAATATTATTGGCACAACAAAAATGTCACATAACTTTTGGATGAAATATGACTCATTTTAATCAAAATAGTTCTACTAAAGCATGCCAACCAAAACAGTTTTTAAGATGCTTTAGTGAATCAGTTTTACAGTTTATATAGTCAACAGCAAAGAAAAGTATACATCTGCAAAATCCTTCTTACAAGCATGGGTTTGCTAACTGATTAGCAATTAATAGATAACCAAAATTAACACCTCTGAGAAACAATAACCCCACCAATTCCACGTGGTCCTAAATAGTTCTGTGCAAAAAACTAAAATATAAAATAAAATAAAGATTTCAAACAGTGACATAAAATCTTTTATCCCAATTTTACAAATGCAAGGGAGAATTACAGAGCTTAATAATACACAGTTGCACAATTATAGAGCCTATATAATTTCACTTAGGAGAAATCTGAGATTTGTTGTGCAACAACTTCTTGACCATCTTCATCTTCTTTATGGTGGAACCACCAAGTCACACTTCCCTCCCACAGTCCAAACATTTGTATTTTCACACTAGTCCCAGAATCCTGAGGAACATTCTTTCTCCAGCATTTCCAAATCATGTTTAGTCAAACTGCAGGCTGAATTCAGAGTTTTAACAGGAAGTGGATCCATCATATGTTGCCTACCCTGATGTTGGGATTCAGCATGGGATCCAGGTTTGGATCGGTGTCAGCTGAGGCCCGACCCAGTTTGGCCATGATTATGATGAGGGTAAAGAAACCAATCACTCCAACCAACAGCAACATGAAGATTCGCTGTTTTAGTGTGAGGGCCTTTTTTTTAGTGCCCGAACGATTCCTTAAAAAAACAAAACAAAACAAAAAAAAACACAAAAAAGGAATACATACAAACATATTATTAAATGTAATGGGTAAACAAAACAATTTTACCATAATAAAAGTAACTAAGTAAATTAATTAAATTAATAAAACAATTAGTAAAATTACACTAGATTTACAAATACTAGTTGCTACACATACTAGTTGTGTAAAATCAATGCATGTGTAAATCAATGCTGGCAAAATTGCCAATGAAAATATATAACAGCATATGACAAGTAGGATTAGGCCATACAATTTTTTTTTTTTATTTATTTATTTTTTTTTTGCAATAATTGAATCTTAGCCACAGACTGAGAACACTCACTTTAGAACCTGTGCAAACCAGCTAAGGGCAGACCGTCTGCGGTATTTATCATCATCAAAGTCAATCTGCATCACTGCACTGTGTCCTGAATCCCGTGTATCATACACCTTTCTTGGGGATATAGCTGAGAAGACACAGATTGGAAGAAATTTACAAATAATATATTAGAGACTAACAGAGACTACTTAGACTTATCACACACCTAAAGCACACTGTTACAGACATCAAATGCAATTTTAAACCTGTTGTTCGTGACCTATAATGAGATTCAGCTGCTGAAGTTTATGAATTTTTAAATGCACATATACACAAAAGATCTATTATAACTGTGATGTAGCAATGTAGCAATCTGACAGTATGACAAAAGATATCATATTACTGAATTTTTACATACAGTATGTGTTATTTACTGCACAGAATGCAATAAACAACAAACTAATGTTTTAGTCTGACCACTATCATTTAAATACTTAAAAAAAATTCACAGTGCTGGTGGATACCTGTGTTAATGGTGATTGTATCGGTGGTAGAGGTGGTACTCATATTGATGACAGAGTGATTCTGGGCACTCACTTCTCCATTTTTGTGCATGTGCTCCACATCCTGATGGGGTGGTAGACTGGTGGGTGTGGTGTTTGACAAAGTTACATCCATTACAGGGGCTGGAGCACAGAAGAGTATACCAAACAATGTATTACTTTTTTGAATTACCCTGTTATTAATATAGTAGTCTACGATTTAGAATTTATAGTATTTTGAATTACTAAATCTGTGACAATGCTATGAGTGTTTGACAATAGTGAAAATCAACCAAGTTGTCATTTGAAACCCACTGTCTTACAAGTTTAGCTTTTTTTTTTAGCTTTTTAATAAAGCCATGCAAAGCTAAAAGTAACATAATAATATACAGTCTAAGGTCATCTGAATGTCTCTTCCTGTCTCACTCACACACACACACACGGGAAACTGAAAGTGTGTTACAACTTTGCCATTCCTTGACTGATTTAGATCAAACCTAAGCAAACCTGATTGTTTTTGTGAGTCACAATCTTAGCTTCATCTACTGGCAGCAGGAAGTCTCTCACTTTCAAAATGCTTTGAAATGATCACCTTTTGTTAACCAGAATTTCTTTAAATTCAGTCAGAATAAGGTCAAGACTAAAACATACTTCATTACATACATTCCCCCATAACCACAGTCCACAAAACACTGCAGCACTTGACGTTGAAACGTGCAGCACTCATATTTATTCAATGAACCATGGACTTTTGAAGTTTAAGCGTCACATTAAGTAGGGTAGGCGATTCCGAAAATGCTAGCGATAGCAAGCTAGCTTTGAAAGCAAGATCCCCACACTCCCTGCATGTGCTGATGACATATGTCTGCGCAAACAGGGTGCACAGAGGTATGCAAATACATATATGACAGGCAGGCAGGCAGGCAGGCCAGCCTATCGTAACGTTCGGACTAAATATTTTGATTGGACGAACATTTTATGCTTCTACTCCTTCTACAGATGATATAATAACATAAGTAAGGGAAAATCAATGGTTTGACGTGCATTAAAGGATTTTAAAAGCACAAGGGATAGAGGGTGGTTGCCTCCACAAAGTGCAATTAAAATAATTCAATGCACGACAAGCCGCTGATTATCCCGCTTATTCCATGGTCATTTGCCAAGTTATAGACAAGTTAAAACTAGTATTGCTCTTTGCAGCGCAATATTTGACTAAATGGGTAAAAATTATGGTTATTTTCTTAAGTTACGGCACGCAGCCCTAGCATTCTACCTGCTTCAAATCAGACAGATATGAAATAGTGCGGTGACATCACATTTATTTGAATTTGAATTATAGCATTTATTTCAAATAATTATCAATTGATCGAGAGAGAGAGAAAAAGAGAGAGATGACAGTTGTGTGTGCGTTACCTGCATGCAGTGTCTGCGTGTCTCTCTCTACAAACAATTAATTACTTCAAAAACAGCGAATTCACCACCTCATTGCTGAGGAATATAATGTAGCGATCTAGTATCTAGGCTATTTTATTAATAAAAATTGCGGGGAAGCATTGACAATAAGTTTATGTATGTGTGCAGCGCAATACGTGCTCCCCTCTCTTTCTCTCTGTGTGTGTGTGTTTGTACGCATCAATTAAAGCAGCGCATTAATATAGAACAGTGATTAAACTGACTTGGAACTACCTGTGCATTAAACAATATTACTGCATACCTGCCAGCCAATCAGAATCCAGTATTCAGACAGACCACGAAATAAATAAATTTAGACCACTTAACTTGGTGTCTGCTATCGGGATGTAAACAGACTTTTAACCAGCATAACAAAAAATGTTTCTGAAGACAATTACCTATTGCACCTTTAAGCCATGCTGTAATTCCTGTTTTTCAGTCCCCAAATTTAAGACCTCTTTAAATCATAATTAAGAATTCCCTGTTGCATTTAAGACTTTTTATGGCCTTAAATTTGATAGTGATTATAAAGATCTTGATTAGCTGGCTCAGGTGTGTTGAAAAAGGGTTAAAGCTAAATTCTGCTGTATAGTGACCCTCCAGAAACATGCTTCGACACCCCTGTATTAAATTGTTTGATTTAGATCAAATTGGGATTGTATGTTTGGTCATGTGCGCTAAATGAATGTAAAATTATTTTTATTCCATTTTTAATTAAGTATGTTTTAGTTAAAAATAGGCACATTAGTGCTTTCTAGTTGAAAGGAAATCCAATGTAATACCGTAGCATAACCAGTAGATGGCTGTATAGCCTTATGCTGATCTATTGTTGCTGATAACACTGTTTTCAAACAATTACTTTCTTATACTATGTAAAATACAATGAAAATGCCATGTCACGTCAACAACCCATATGTAATCAAAAACCATTTTCTCAATTTTATTATTTTTTTTTAATTTAGAAAAAAAAAAAACCTGTTGTTAAGTCTTCTGGCTCAACTAACTGGTAAATCTAACTGAGCCTCACCTCTCTGTGCATGCATTTTACATTTTAGAGTTTAACCCATTCATTAATGAAGGTTATGTGGGTCATGCTCCTCAGATCAGAAAATATAGAAATGTCAGTGTTTTCCACAATATTATTATAGTTAAATAAATAAATAAATAAATAATACTTATTGCACAAAATTTATAGTTGTGGTCATAAGTTTACATACACTGTGCAAAATCTGCAAAACATTAATTTTAACAACTACTACATGTACTATATGTGTATGTACACAATTATTATGAAAAAATAGCTTATTAAGGGCAGTAATACTAAATCAAATGCATTCAACTTCTGCAAGGTTTATGTAGAATTATAACCAAAACTACATACATTTCTCATTTTCTATGACAGCAAAACTGCATGAGAGATTTCTGTTTTCCAGGAATTGCAGGAACCCTAAAAGCGTAAATTACAATTATGACAAACTCACTCTCAAAAGATGACCATTCAGAGTAACACGTAATGTCATGTGTAGTTTCCTCACTCTTTGGTGGCTCTTCAATCTAGAGAGAAAATAGTAATGACATATCAATGCAAATTAATGGCTAAATCAGTGTTAATTTTCAAAGACAATTGTATTGAACATACTCATGAAGATATATACACTATATCAGTATTTTTATATTAGCAGATTTAATTTGTATTGTACTTTCATGTCACATTCAGTGTCAACAGGCCTCTAGACCAGGGGTTCTCAACTCTGGCCCGTGAGATCCATTTTCATGCAGGTTTTAGCTATAACCTTGATCTAACTCCTGTCTGTAACTTTTTAATGATCCTAAAGACCTTGATTAACTTGTTCAGGTGTGTTTGATTAAGGTTGGAGCTGAAATCTGCAGGAAAATGGATATTGCGGGTAGGGATGTAACGATTACCAGTCTAAAGATAAATCATGATTAAATTCCCCACGATTAGTATTACCGTTATATATTTAATTATCATTAAAACCGTATTTGATTACCAACTGATGATAAATAAATACTGCATAAAGCACAGTTTTCAGTAACAGTCTCATTTGCGCACAGCACGCAGAGTCGTTTCGTTTTGTGTGAAAAGATGGTGGATGTTTTAAAAGAGTGCTAAGGGCATAGGCGCCAATCCCCAAGGAAATAATCGAGAACCCATGGAAAAACACAAGACAGTCTCCGTTCATTTTAAGCAATAAGAAATGCATTGCAGCTTTTACGATTTCATTCTCGTTTTCATAGTTCTTTTGAAGTTGTTTTTGGCATTATTTTAATGGTAAATGTCAAGAGTGCATTATTGTATGAGAGTGTGCCAGCACGAATCTCTCGGCTTGCAGCAGGCTTCCTCTCCCACATATATAGGGATCTGCGCTCCCTCAGATATTACCTGTGTGTGCAAATAAGTTGTATTTATTGTACTTATTGTAAACAGGTCATTTTATTTAGTGAAGTGCAACCTTCATAGACAGAACATTTGTATTATTTGGTAACTAATGTATTTGCAGTCCGTACGTTTCACTTCGCAGTTGGGGGTTGGGCACCCACCAGCAGAAACATAAATCAGGAATTATGATATATGAATAAATTAATTATACGAATGTACCTCTGAAGGTTCTGACTGTCTTCAGAAAAGATTTGATGGCATGTTGTTAACGCTCCACCTTGGCTCCATGTAATACCTAAATAAGTGTCCTTAATCGCAATGCTGCTTTTTCAGTTCACGGAAAACAGTTGTAATTTAGCTTTTCTATAAGCGCCATCTAGTGTCATACAGTGGATTTACAGGGACTTACATTTACATTCAGCTTGTGTGCAGTTTTTGTCTGGCTAAAAAACAGACCGAATTTGCATGCCCTGCTGTAGCCTAAATTTTGACCGGTTGATGAAAAACAAGCTTAAGTGGATTCTACACATTTAAACAATTCAGACCAGTTATCTAGATTATTTATGGAACAGATAAAATACATATAATTATTTATTAAATCAATTATCATTTTGACTTAACCCTTTTCTTTATTTAAATGCTGAAATGTGAGGTTTATCTTTTTATGACACTTTTTCCCCACAGCTTTATTTGAAAATTTACATATGATATTTAAACTTGCTATTAGTTTAACTGTTGTCAGTCATGTTGTCATTTAAAATCCAGATATCATTGGTAGGCTACTGTTGTTGTTTTAGTGATTATGCAAATAAAAAGTCATTTTATTTATTGTTTGTTGATTTTAAATATAAAACTTGAAGTGATTTATGTGTCAGTACGTTTTGAACATTTTCAGTACATTTTAACAATACCGTTATAATACTGATAACCATGATAATTTTGGTCACTATAATTGTGAAAAGAAATTTTCATACCGTTATACCCCTAATTGTGGGTCAGAGTTGAGAATCACTGCTCTAGACAAACTATTTTGACAGGTCACTCAATCCTACCAAACTTAATTTAATTAAATTTTAAACTAAATCAATTCAAAGTTCCAAAAATATTTTGATATTAGGCAGTCCTCATTGCCCTACTCCAAAAGTGCAGTGCTGGTATTCTAGGCAAAGCATCTACCTCTAAGAAAGCTACAGTCAATATACAGAATACACAATGACATTTCCCTCCTTCCTTACTTAGAAATTCTTATCATGAAGCTGGCTTGAGAATACTCCTCTTTTCTTAGACTAAATTTTAAAATCTATTTCCCATAGCTTTAAAGCTTCAACCACTAAACTGGGATCAAACCTTCAGACTGGTCTGACTTGGGTTGCAATATCTTTTTTTAACTGATCGGACTCCAGCAAAAGCTTAGTGATTATCCTAGGAGAACATGCTAAATCATGCTAGCAACATACTAAAACATGTTAGCAATGTGCTAATCGTGCTAAAAACATGCCAGTAACATGCTACAAAAAACAAGTTAACAACATATGAATCATGCTACAAACATGTTAGCAACATGTTAATCATACTAGAAACGTTAGCATGCTAAAACATGCTAGCAACATGCAAAACATGCTAAAAACATTCTAGCAGAATGATAACACGCTAATCATGTTAAAATACTAATAATGCTAGAAACATGCTAACAACACATTAAATCATGCTAGCAAGAAATCTATCTATCAATCACAACTTGCTTAAGTCAACTTCAAAGTTTGCTTACAAACCTTACTCATGTAGTTTACTATTGATTACTGATGACCTACTATTTAACTCATATGGGGAAAATAGTATTAACGGAGTATGTGTATCTATAGTTTTGACAAAGTGTATTATAGCCATATAAGCATATTTCCCCTCACCAGTGGAAGGCCCAGTCCTGCTCTAGCCCAGTTGACAGAGGACAGTTGTTCTCTCAGCATGTCTGCAACAGGACTGGCCAAGTTTGGGGGTGGGAACACAGGACCCTGGCACGTTGGGCACTGATACCCAGCAGGTGCCGTGTAGAGGGGCTGATGGGAGGCGAGCTCATTCAGACAAGACCAATGGAATAAATCTGATGTGGTAAATAAATTAAACGTAATCAGAAAATAAGTTAAAAATAAATAAATAAAATCTGCTAGGTGTGTAGGGGTGTAAAGATAAACATTTGTACTAAATATATTTGGTATGGGGTCTTTCAGGTCAGTATGTGTGTGGACCAAGAATACAGTGCTGTCTTAACATCAGACCTTCTGTGTGTGTGTATTTAGAAACTATTAAAATGAATCTACTTTTAAATGTGATATAGGACAATACAGTTTATATCAAAATTCCTCAAAATACATCTAAAATTTAATTGGAGGACAGGGTGAGCTGCTGTGGGAAAATGGCTGCTGCAGGTGACTTATATAAAGCATTTCAAAGCATGCAACTTAATTCCATACAGAACACAGTTTTGTAAGACTGTTTTTTTTTTTTTTTTATTTAAAGGGGTGGTTGACTGTTTTTATTATGGGGCGCAGTCTAACATGGGTTCATACTTTGTTTTTAAAAAACGCATTATTTTTCACATAATTGACCTTTATTGGACAGCGATCTGTCTCTGATGATTTCCTGGTTTTATGAAGTCCCTCCCTCAGAAATCCGCAATGGGCTCAGACTGGTTAGCTTGCCCAGTGTGCTGTGATTTGCTAAACCACCTACAATGCACATGCAGAAACGTCACACCCCTCATCTCAGTGGCATGTGCTGAGGTTGAATTGTAAACAATGACGTCATCAATATTGCATATAAATTTGAGCACGGATGAGACCCAGAAAATATTAATGAGGAGGATCGTGCAAAACCTGTGCAAAAAAGGCTCTTACATGATGTTTCAGAAAGGTATGTTTCTTTGTTTTTTGTTGTCTCATACTTTTAGATACGCTGTTATTTGTAAATGTACAGCTTCTCATATACAGTTTTATCCTGATTAAAGCTTTAATACAGCAGAATATGTAATTGCGTTGTAGCATTTTTGTAACTATAGAAGTGTTTGCCAGCAAGTATTGTTCGCTACCACGGCAGCTGCATGTGCATTCATGTTTAACGTTTCTCGTAGCTATGTGAAAAAATATCTGTCTGTCTATACACATCAAGTGCATAACTTTAACACAGTTTACTGATGGAGCTGACGAGCTGTTGATCTGAATGAGAGAGAGAGCAAAAGAGACAGAGAGATACAGAACAGTGTGTGCAGAGCAGGGAGACGTGAGCAAAGGATCAAAAACCGCTGCTTTAGAACATTGATTTTGAAACTTGTGAATCCATTAGAATCGTTAGAAGACAGAACCTCGATTCATATATGAATAGATTTTTTTCGTCCACCCCTAGTTTTGACAGCATGGCAATAACTCTTCCTCTTTTCGCCTCGCTCCCTTTGTTGCATGTTCCCAGGGATTATTGTAAATAATGTTCCCAATTAATGTAAATGTCACTAACTCGGGAAGTAGCTTCTTGTAGTCCCTAAGAGCCATTTTTGTAGTCATTAAACTGCCACAATTTTAAAAGACATGTCTCTGTTTGCATTGAACTTTCAGTGTTGTAACTTTGCTGATGGTGTTTATGCTCAAACAGCAACATTACACGCTTACTAAAGTTAAAAAAGTGAAATCACAATCAACCACCCCTGCGGTTTTAATAAAACATTTTTTTTTTCTTTCTCTCTTTTTCCCTGCTATATGAAAAACACACTGGAATCGTAATTTCAAAACTGAGGTAAGTACTGAACCATTATTTTTGTGAAACGCTACACCCCACTAATGCAGACCTTCATACACTATGTAAAATGCCTACTTGCTTTTTCTTTTTTTAAACTCTCAGACTGAGTTCACTGTAAAACTTTATGTCTGTTGTTCTCACCATAACAAACCAGTCGAACAGTATCCTGGGAATCTAAGGGCTGGCTGCACAGGCTGCAGTTTGGGTTGTAATCGCTGTCTTGTAGCCACTGTAGGTATGACTGCACAATACACTGTACAAATAAAATAAATATAAAACAAAAACCTTGTGTGTTTATAGATCTTCAAAAAATATTTCCTCCTTAAAGCAACAGTCCACCTAAAAGTTAAAATCTTGTCATCATTTACTAACCCTCATGTCATTACAATCTTGTATGCATTTGTGATGCATTTTAGCATGTACAAAATATGATATTTTGAAGAATGCTGACAGCAAAATAGTATGTTTTTCCATTGTCTTCCACTGTATTTTGCCATATAAAGTCAACAGGAACTGAAACTGTTTGGTTACCATCATTCTTTAAACATATTATTTTACTTTACATTTTTGGATGAACTAAGTTATCCCTTTCGGTCATGAATTTTAACTAAATATTAGACCACTAACCTTATTGTGATTGGATACAAGACAGTGTTCACAAACGTTGACACGATGTTCAAAGCAGAACAAGTTCGTAACCTTCCTTTTCGGACACTTGCACAACCCCATGGTCTTCCTGTCAAGCAAAAGATCTATATATAATCATCTACAATACATAACGTTACATAAACTGGAGTACACTAAATCCGCCTTGATTTGAGAATGAATTCTAATGTACTAAAATAAACATTTTAAATATGAAACATTTAGCCGATGTAGCTATTCTTGGCACTTAATATATAACTTGCATATAAACTGCCAAGTCCGGTAGTTAACACATAGTCAGACAGAAGATAAATGTAAGCAAGCCGACAATAGCAGTCCATCGGATGGTTGGTCGACTGCAACATACTTATCGCAACTAATCAACATTATTAGTGAAACAATACTATATTTACCTTAAAAGATCAATAAAATACCAGTCAACCTCAAACTGAGGCAAATATCAACACGAAACTGTACACTCTGGCACTTTCATCAATACTTTCGTAGCATCTAGACTGCATTTTTTTTTTTGCCACGTCTCTTCCGCTACCGTCGCAGTGCAATTACGTCACCCAAAGCCTTTCGGTGTTTCAGGACTGTAACTCTAGGACCCTAATCTTTGTTACAGCGCCATCTAGAGGGCACCTGATTCAAACATCAAACAAACAGATGCAAAGACTAGGTTCAGGGAAACTATTAATTTTTTATTTATTTTTTTTTTTTATCTTTCCATCTTATTTTTTAATGTAAGAGTGTTCGAGGGGGTGTCCACAATCTCCATTTAGCCTATTTAGCTGTGCAAAACAATTAATTGTCCTGCTGGATGTTATAAAGTGGTATTTGTATTCAAATTAGCTTACATTTAATAACGTACTGGTAAACACCACTACTAGTTAGCAAATTTCCTCTGGCCCGGATCTGGCTCAAACCTACAGCTAAAGTGTGGCCCAGATTAGTATTTGTTCGCCGGCCCAAAATTGGCCCATATGTTTTTAGCCAGAACTGAACCAAACCAGAGTCGTAACTCTGCCTATCATGAGCCATTTTAGTAAGGCTGAGTTCTGTTAAGGCCTCACTACCCTAATGAGGCCCACATGTGGCTGACTGTATATGTAAAATTCGTATTAACTAGAGAGTAAATCACACACTCAACAGCAAAAATGTAAATAAAATAATTTACTTTTGTCAGTGCAGGTTAAATGTGCTTAACAGTTACTCAGTATTGAGTTAGAAAAGTTCTTATAAATATATAACATATATTTAACATTACAATTTGAGTTGGAATCAATTTTTAAGAATATAAAACAAAACAATTAATATTCAAACTAAAAATTATGAAATGGACAAATTTGAGTTGGAATCAATTTTTAAGAATAGTCAACAGATATACTTTTAAAATTCAAAAAGAAAATTATGAAATGGACAAATCTGAGTTGGAATCCATTTTTAAGAATATTCAACAGATATACATTTAGCATAAAAAATATATATGTATTAAATGGACAAATTTGAGTCAAAACCAGTTTTTAGAACAAATAACATTAAACTTGAGTGTTGAGAAGAAAAGTGTTGAGAAGAGAAGAGTTGCTTGAAAGTGTGTTGGTGTCAGTAATGCTGCAAACTGTCTAAGGGGGGTCAGCAATGCACTGTTGTTTATTCATTCTTTCTTTCGCTCCCAGCATCTCGGTCTCCAGACAGGTGCAGCCACTTTATTAAGTTAATTTCAATGTCTTTATCTGAAGCCCTTCCAGTCAGGGGATTCTGCCTGACAGCACCTACAGTAAAGAGAAATTTAATAATTATTATCAGTAGTACAACCTGAAACCTGTAGACCTGATGCTCAACAATGTGGGATAACCAAATACATGTAATCTGGATTATATAATCAAGTTGTTACATTTTCAAATACATTTTTCAAACTATACTTACTTTTTACTTATTACATATTATTCACACAATGGCAACAAATTGTTAATGATTATGTCATGAATTCTCTTTCATCTTTAAAAATTTCTTACCTACTGCTAATATAAAGTCTTCAAGTTTTGTGGACATTCACACAAACACCATTTACTAGGCTATACTTACCTCCTGGGCATACAGCATTTGAGTATAATTTGAGAAATACTCAAATGCTGTATGAAATTTGAATTGAAGTTGACTGAACATTGCATCAAGTACTGATGAACGATGGAGTTATATGGCTCTGGTTTGGTTAAGTTCTGGCTAAAAACATATGGGCCAATTTTGGGCCGGCGAACAAACACTAATCTGGGCCAAAGGAAATTTGCTAACTGGGTTTGAGATCAAACGACCATTCAACAACAAAAATATGTTATTTATATTATATATATATATATATATATATATATATATATAGTTTTTGAGAACCGCATAAAATGGTTAAAAACAACTGGGCCCTGGTGAAAAAACCAGCATATGCTGGTAGGCATGTTTTGATGCTGGGATGCTGGTTAGGTATGTTTGGTGCTGGTTTAAGATGGTCCTTAGCTGGTTTATGCTGGTCCTTTGCTGGTTTTTGCTGGTCCCTTTGCTGGTTTATGCTGGTCATGTTGCTGGTCAAGGACCAGCTTAAACCAGCTATACGGTCATACCTAGCGAGAGGGTCATACCTACCAGCATATGCTGGTTTTTTCACCAGGGGGACTATGAAACATTTTGAAATCAGGATTACTACATTACATCTAGCCCATTTTAAGATATGTAAGAGGACTTTTTCTAATGGGTTCAACTGTTATCTTTTACGTCAAGACAGCCTGTATGTTTTACCACCCCACAGAGCAGTGAAAAACACTGAAAACGTTAAAAATGCTTTATAAACGTTTTCACAAATCAGTCTCTATCTAAAATAAGTGATTTTGCATTAACCCGGATTGCGCAATTATTGGAATCTGTCGGAGGGCTACTCAAACACGTTAAACAAAGTAAAATGATCTAACTCAACGCTTTCTCAATAAAACAAATAAACATCTAATAACTACAAATGCTGACAAATAATCATGAATATTTAAATAAAATTACTTTAAAATGCCAAAATATCACTTACCTGAAGCACTTGTGTGACAGAAAATCCGTGAGGGAATTGCCGCCTTTCGGTCAAATTGGCACGGTCATCGTAGCAACCGAGGTGTGGCATGCCGAACATCAGCCAAACTTGATGTGTTTCCAAATGTTAGCCAGAAGTCAATGTTTACTAATGTCAGCCATAGCTAAACCTTACTTGGTTCTAATGTGTTTGTTGTTATCTGGACCATATACCTCAAAAGGAGCTGTGAACCAAGCGATAATTAAAATACAGTAGCATCATGTTTACTCCCAATTTCCTGACAGGAGACTTGTCAATCGATAAATGGGGAAAAAAGTAACTGGCGTTACTTATTTGAAAAACTCAGATATTTTCTTAGAAATTCAAAAGTAATGCGTTACTTTACTAGTTACTTTACTAGTTTAGTTTACTAGTTAAAAAGTAATATTATTACGTAACTCGCATTACTTGTAATGCGTTACCCCCAACACTGATGGTAACAATCTAGCCCATATAAGCAAATTATTGGTACGACCCTTCCTACTCTCCAAGAACTGTACTTATTCAGAGTGAGCAAAAAGGCTGGCAAAATCACTCTGGACCCCTCACATCCAGCACACCACCTCTTTGAACTTGTGCCGTCTGGTCAACACTACAGAGCACTGAGTACCAGAACAGCAAGGCACAGGAACAGTTTCTTCCCTCAAGCAATCCATCTCATGAACACTTCACAATAAACATGAAACACACAACACTATTATACATTTACTTATCCAGTAATTTTTTTAACACACAAACTTATTTACATTTCAAATTTGCACCTTATGTACCTGTACATAGTAAATTGTTTATTTTGTATATTGTACAAAATAAACATATATATATTGTTTATTTTGTAAGTTATTGCTATTTTGCACATTGTCTGTCTTGTATAATTGTATATTGTTATTTTTATTATGTCTTTTATTGTGTCTGGTCCTGTCACTGTCATTCTATTGCACTGTGGAGCTTCTGTCACTACAACAAATTCCTAGTATGTGTAAACATACATGGCAATAAAGCTCATTCTGATTCTGGTATCTGTTCAGCCATGCCATATTTAAGCCATATGTGCCAGCTATTGGCCAAATTTGGCACAAAAGTTCTTGCTATCTGGATAATTTGTAGCCCAATTTTTTACCGTTTACTGCACTTTGTTACACATCACAAATCAGATGTGAAGCGCTGCCGTGCAGCTAATGAACTGAAGTCTCACAAAGGTACAGCCCTAATAGCGTACATCACAGAGACATCCATTTGAAGTCTGATTTACATCTGCAACTCGTATTTTTTAGAGAATTTGCTCATCTGCAATACGTCAGGACGTCTCCTATCAGATGTCAAATAGACATCTATTAGATGACTTTAAGATGTTTATGGTTTAGAATGTATGTAAAACTGACATCTTACAGACGCTTTCCAGATCAAGTGATCTTTAACAAACATTTTGCAGACATATGTGTGCTATCTGGGAAGTCTTTCTTTCCAATAAAACTTAATTTTATATATATATATACACTGTGTGCAGAATTATTAGGCATGTTGATATTCTGGTCATATTTTTTTTCCAAACACATTTTACCAATTCCAAACCACATCAGTCTTAATAACTACTGTTAATTTTGTATTTAATCATTTATATGTGATATATAATTGTCCATGAAGGCTGGAAGTGAAAAACTCCTTATATTCAGGTGTGCATAATTATTAGGCATGTTTTCTTTTACAGATAAAATGATTATGTTAATGTTTAGTCTCCTATCCTGAAAAGTCTGACTTGCAGAGATGGACTAAAATGAACTCCCAAAACTTACTGCCAGATTTTGGAAGACAAATTCTTGAATCAGAGGTACAAGAGAATGTGATGCTTGTCCTTCAAGAGTCACTTGTCTGTCTAACGTATCTGTCTATAAAGCCTATAAAAAAAAAAAAAAAACTGTCTTGTGACCATGCAGACTCAACAAGCATTTCGCTGTCCAATGGTCAAGCCTTAACTTTGCAAATTCTTGTAATGCATTAGTATTGCATTCTTCTCATGGGCATTTAATAATTTGGACTTTTCAGTCTGGGTTAAATATCTTTTTTGGCTCAATTTATCTGTAAAAGAAAACATTCCTAATAATTATGCACACCTGAATATAAGGAGTTTTTCACTTCCAGCCTTCATGGACAATTATATATCACATATAAATGATTAAATACAAAATTAACAGTAGTTATTAAGACTGATGTGGTTTGGAATTGGTAAAATGTGTTTGGAAGAAAAATATGACCAGAATATTAACATGCCTAATAATTCTGCACACAGTGTATGTATATATATATATATATATATATATATATACACATATGAAGAGTTCAGATGCAAAAGCCCTTAAATCCATCTGACATATTTCTTTAAAATTAGCATTTCTTTCTGGCTACTTTGTATAGGTTTCTATGTAAGTACTGTACTGGTATTTCTGATTGGGCTGAGGCTGAAATTTAGCGAGTTTGAAGTAAAAGCATTTGATGGATGTATACTATGCATCAGGATATATATATATATATATATATATAATAATGCCTTAAGGAGTGATACATGAAAGGTGGAGTGAATGCGGTACCTGGGTAGGAACTGAAGCTGGTATGTCACATCGTTGATCCGTCTCAGGATCTTGAATGGACCTATGTAGCGGGGACTCAGCTTGCGGCAGGGTAGCCGGAGGCGCAGGTTGCGGGTGGACAACCAGACCTGGTCTCCAGGTCGCACTGGAAAGGTGTTAGGCCGGTGGCATCTTGGCGGAGGGAATTCTGTGTGTACTCGGCCCACGGGAGGAACCTGCTCCAGCTGTGTTGATCTCCTTGGCAGTATGACCGGAGGTAGCGCCCGAGCTCTTGGATCTTTCTCTCAGTCTGGCCGTTTGTCTGTGGGTGATAACCAGAAGATAGATTAACAGAGACACCAAGGAGCTTGAAGGAGGCTTTCCAAACATGGGAGATGAATTGAGGACCCCGGTCCGACACAATCTCTTCGGGTAACCCAAAGTTGCGGAAGACATGCTGGAATAGATGTTCGGTGGTTGTAGGTAGTCCCTTTAATGGAATAAGTTTACAAGACTTGGAGAATCTGTCCACAGTTACCAGTATGAAAAAGTGTTAGCTTCAGAATTTGTGAGATCGGTTACGAAATCCACTCCGATATGGGACCAGGGCCTCTGTGATATTGGAAGTGGGACCAGTTTTCCTGCAGGTAGATGACGAGGAGTGTTAGACATGGCACACACTGAACAGCTCTGGACGTACCTGGTGATATCACGGTGCATACTGGGCCACCAGTACCGAGCCTGAAGGAGCGAGAGGGTCTGTCTGCTGCCTGGATGTCCAGAGCCATGATTCATGAGGGGTGCCCAGAAGGTTTTGACATTGGGAGCGAGGCACGTAGATCTTTCCTTCTGGGCACTCCGGCGGAGCAGGCTCCTGGAGGGTGGCATTACGGATGTCCTCGTCCAGGTTCCAAATGACTCATGATCACGTCAGGTGGTAGAATAGTTTCAGGTTCAACTGGAGAGTCGGGGGAAAACTGTCGGGAGAGGGCGTCAGCTTTTACATTCTTCGTACCCGGCTGGTAAGTGATCTTAAAGTTGAATCGAGTTAGTAAGAGGGCCCACCAGGCTTGCCTGGGGTTCAAGCGTTTAACTTCTCGTAGGTATTGGAGATTCTTGTGGTCTGTGATGATGGAAAACTGATGTGTAGCACCCTCCAGCCAATGACGCCACTCCTCCAGGGCTAAATTGATGACCAGCAGTTCGCGATTTCCTACATCGTAGTTCTGCTCCACCGGAGATAGCTTGCGAGAGAAAAATGCCCAGCGGAGTTTGGGAGTATGTAGATGGATTCACGAGCTTCCCAGGATGATGCTGAAGGTGGAGTCCTCCAGTACCAGAAATCATAAATCCTCATTTTGAAACAGTCCAACTTGTAAGGTGATGAAGGGTGAAGAATATCATACCTTCCCACGCCCCAGTGGTTTTCCCTGAATGGTTTTCATAGAATATTCATGGCAATGTCATTGACAGGTGAGTTGGAGTTGATTTAAGCATTCTTGAGAAATTAAGTTGCCAGAGGAACCTGAATCAAACAAAGCAGAGACAGAAATAGATAGTTCTGAGTTATGGAGAGTAACTGGTATTTGGGTTAGATCAGTTATTTCAACTTCAGATTGAATGGTACTCACCACGGGGCGTGGGGGTTTGACGGGGCAGTTGTGGATGAAGTGGCCATTATTGCCGCAGTACAAACATAATCCAGACAACAAACAGCGATTCCTTTCAGTGCGAGTGAGACGAGTGGAGTCTACTTGCATAGGTTCTGGTACTGGTAGGCAGGCAGTCACCGATGTGGACTGAGGAGCGGCTACTGGTGGCTGGCAGGCAGCTAGACGCTGTGAAACTCTGGTTGTATGTTGTAGAAAGGATTCCAATCCGATGGTGTAATCATACAATGCCATGGCGGCACAAATCTCCGGGTTGAGGCCTTGGCGGTAAGCACCAAGGAGCACTACCTCATTCCAGCCACTAGCCGCCAGTGTGCGGAAGTGGATGGTGTACTCATGGACCGAAGAAGAGCCTTGGCGGAGACGAAACAGCTGATCGGAAGTGGTGAGCGTACCGCACAGAAAGTTGTTTCTTTCTGAGCGTACCGCACAGAAAGTTGTTTACCACAGGTTTCCCGTTACATATAGAAAAATACAACAAACTTTACTTTAAACAGGAACATCACTTGAGTTAATAATAACAACAGATGTAACACTTAACACTCTAAATAATGAATATAGGCATGTAAACATAACTATGGGGGTACAGGCACAATGGTTGCGGGTCAATGATCAGTACTGTGCCAACCTGGATGTCTGGAGTATCATTTTGCTATTTTTGGCAGCTTTGAAGACCTGGGAGGTAGAATTTGAGGTAATGTCTCCAGAATTGGTCCGCAAGGATCTGGCTGTGGCGCCATCGGTGTCTGCTGACCAGCTCGGACTCGGGGTATACTGTCAGGGAAAGTGAAGAACCTGGCCTCCCCATTAGGAGACAATTTGGAGTAACGGAGTCAGGATCGGATGCATCAGATGAAGTATATCCCAGTGGTTTGGAGTTCAAAATTCCCTCAATCTCTGCCAGCACGGTTTGAAGGACCTCAAAGGTTACTGATTGAGTTCCTAGAGTAACCATCAGTGCATTTTTCAAAGAGCGAATTTCTTGCTCCCAGCAGCTTCCACAGTGTGGGGAGTTAGGTGGATTGAAATGAAATTTGATCTGCTGTTTGGCCAGTTGTCTCTGCAGATCTGGGACAAGAGCTGTAAAATCTTCCCTTTGCTCCCCTCTCACCTCCTCTGAAGTTCATGCCCTGGTCTGACAAAAGTTTATGTGGTTTTCCTCATCTAGCCACGAACCGCCTCAGGGCCATAAGGAAGGAGTCAAGTTTCCAGACTAAGGAAAATGTCTATGTATACTGCTCTGGTGGTGAGGCATTTGAAGATTATTCCCCATTTCTTCTCATTGCACCGACCCATTCTGACAGCATAAGGATCAAAGCAGTCTACGCCAATGGAATTAAAGGCGGGCTTGAAAAGACAGTCTTGCTGGGGGAAGGTCCGCCATTTTAGGTACCTCTGGTTTCTTCTTCCATTTCTGACAATGCGCACACTCTTGCTGCAAGCACTTGATGGACTCTCTTCCACGCAGAACACCGTATTTACGACGGAGTTCAGCGAACACCCTCTTAGGACCTGGATGACAAAGTTGAGAATCATAAATTTGGATTATTAGTTTTGTGACAGGGTGCTTTGGATCCAGTATGACAGGATGCATGCTGTCAGGCTCCAGATAGAGACTATGTCGTAAATGTCCTACGACTCTGATTAATTTTGTTTCTCCATCAAGTTCGGGGCTAGTGCTCTTAGCCGGCTGTTGAGCTCACAGAGAGTCCTTCCCAGAGTGATGTCGTCGGCTGGATTGCTTGTGGAGGGTACATATCACCAGCTCTGTTTCTCTGTGAGATCCTGGATCTCTGCGACTCGAGTCCCCACAAATTCTTTTAACTGTCAGTTTGTAACCATATGAGGACAGTGGTGGAGTCAGTACACAAGATTGTTTGGCGTATGGGTAGGTTCAACTCGGTTTGAAGTACACTGGCGAGTTGAACTCCAGTCAATGCAGCGCATAATTCCAGTCTGGGAACAGATTGTTGTTTTTTTGATGCCACACAGGATCTGGCTGTTAGGAAAGGCACCTCTGTTTGTCCATGTTGGTCCTCAGTTCGAAGATATGCCACGGACCCATATGCATGTTTGGAGGCATCAAAGAAAACATGCATGTCTCTTAGGCTCATGGTTGTGTCTTTGATGGGGCTACAGTAACTTAAAGGAAGAACGATATTTTGAAGAGCTGGTAGCTGCTCCTCCCACTCAGTCCAGGTTTGTAGCAGATCTGTAGGCAGGTGCGGATCATCCCAATCCTGTTTTTCCTCCCACAAACATTGTTCAATAATCTTCGCACTAGTGGTATAGGGAATGAGGTATCCCAATGGGTCGTACTGGCTGGCAACATATTCTATATGTTGTGCTTTGTAGTCTCACTACTGTCCTTGGCATGGTATTTGTAAGAGATTGTGTCAGACTGATGGTTCCACAGGAGCCCCAATGTTGATTCCTGGATGTCCGATCTGCCTTGTGAACTCCAGAGTTCTGCACTATCTGATGTAGCATCTGGACCAATCAGACATACATTAATTGTTACATTTAACAAATAGTCTTTAAACCCAACGAGCCAGCTATATGCTGGAGCTCTGGAGACAACCCCCCAAAGCAACTAACACCCCAAAAGGGCTCAGTTGCCAGGATGACTATCTGATAAGAGGTTTTATTGCCCAGAGGAATGCACATTTCCCCATGCTGCATTTGCCCATAGGAAAGACACAATGCCTATAGAAATAGACTCTTTCCTATTCATTCACAGACAAACCTTTCTTTGACCTTCCTATCACACATAGCCCAGGTCATTGTGTACAGTATTACTGCATTGTATTTTAATTTTGTCTGTTGTATTTGTATTTGTTTTTCTACTGTGTTATGCATGTGTTATGATAGATGACTAGTCGTATAACCCACCTATGCCATGTTTGGTCTCTTTGAATTCATATTTTGATGATCTAAAAGATGGTGTAAATCATGTTGATACCTATGCAACATATTAGTGTTTTAAGAAACCTTACTAGTTTTTGCATCAACACCTAATCGAATTACATATGCAAAATACCATGCTCACAGACAGAGTCATAAACTTTCCCTCCAAAGGTGAAAGTTACCATTGGTTCGTGGACCTCCTGGAGGCGCAGCCTCCAGAGAGCTTAAAGGCATCAAACAATTGATCGCCTCCCCTCCCTCTCTCTCTCTTTACTTCTCTCTCTTCTCCCGATTGCTGCCCGTGTGGAGGAACCCCCGGGGAACCCGAGCTGGCACAGGGCGTGCCCGGCGGGCCCGACAGGCCCCAACATACAGAGCTGTGGCTCTCGACCACAAAGAGCCAGACATTTCCACTCAACCCTGGAATTCATCTTCATGACTCGCCTCAGTCAGTCAGTGGTTCTTTTAGAACCTAAGAAGATGAGCTAGAACTCTTCAGGACTTCCCTAAGCGTGCGCCAGGCCTTGCGGCCTTGTCTTTCCATTCCCCAAAGATCACAGGACTTCAGCTGGGTCCCTCTCAGCTCTTGGTTCTTCTTCAATTTTCACATGGGAAGAAACTCCCAGTCACCATCGAGTCAGAACATCTTTGGAGTTCATCACTCTTCGGACCCGGAAGAACGTGATCACAATTCCAAAACCACCACTGCTCCAACCATCAAGACTTTCACCAGAGACTGTATTCGGACACTTGTTCAACGACCAAGGCAATGCAAGTATCGTACATTTAACTAAACAAAACAGAGGTTTAGTATAAGCTGTAGACAGCACTGATGGTTTCACTCAGGTGGCTAACTGACTCTTTTCATAGCTTCATTTCCTTGTCTCTCTCTAACTGCTTCTCACTGACCATTCCCCCATGTATGAGTGACTTCATGTTTGTTTGTTTAGATTAGTTATGTGTTAGTCCTTTGTTAATAAAACTCTTGTGCACAAATTACATGAGTGTTGATTCTGATTCTGCCTTGTAAATTAATGTCCCTTTACAATTCCGATTCGAGCTACATGCTCTAATGCAATGGTACTTTAAGAAAGTTATTTTCTGTGGCCAAGAAAATATCATTTCTTAGAGTTGATATAAAAAATTATACTGAATGTTCGCTGGGCGAACAGATTAGTTGATGGAAAATTAATTCTGCTACAGTTACTACTGGCAGCTGATATAAATAATTGTAAATAATCTTAATTAAGTGTAATTATTTATATACATTTCCCTTTGAGCTAAATTCACTACACTGATATGGAATCATTACCGTTGAAAGAGCATTGCTAGACCATTGCCTCAACTCAAAGCCTCCATCTGCCAGCAGGTTCTTGATTCTGTCAACGAAACATTTTGCTTCTTCAATCTTTGTAGGCAGGTGTCTACATAGAAAGATTTCAGCACAGAATTGCGGACATCGTCTCCGGGCTTGCTACGATCAAGGGCATGTTTCTGGAGTGCAAAGACGGCACAGCAGGGACTGCAGGTAGTGCCAAAATGGATGACCTGGCATTCGTACACACTGGGTAGTTCCTGTACTTTTAGATCTCTCCAGAGGAAGCACAAGAGTGGTTTGTCCTCTGGGAGCAGTCTAACTTGGTGAAACATCCCCTTGATATCACTGCTGACTGCCACTGAATGTTCCCTGAATCTGAGTAGCACAGCAAGTAGGGATGGCCCCAACACTGGTCCTGGGAGTAGAAGCTCATTCAGGTTTTGTCCATGATATTTGAATGAGCAGTTGAAAACTATCGTGTTTTTCCCATTGTGTTGCACCATGTGGTGTGGGATGTACCAGGAGCAGGATGTGTCTGTCACACCGTCTTGTGGTAACTTTGTTAACATACCCTGCTTGTTCCAGTTTTGCAATCTCTGTGGTATAAGCGGCTGCTTGCTGTGGATTTATGGCCAGTCTTCTTTCAGTGGCCCTCAGCTGCGATAAGATGGCATCCTTAGCTTCTTTGAGTTCGGGCATGTTCTTGACACACAAGGGAAGGGTTGCATATCATCTGACACCTCAACCCTTATTGTCTTCCTTTCCAAAAGCTCCACCGCCTCTTGGTGCTGTCTGGATCTGATGCACGTCTTTTCATTGCACCAGGGCAGTACTGTACATCCATGTGCCATAATTTCTCCACTTGCCTGTAGAGACCGGATTCTGGGAATAAGACTGAAGTAAAGAGACAATGCTGTTCAGTCACGTCCTTCCGCAAGTGTTGGACCGGACCATGTAATGTCCAGCCAAGGCATGTCTTTATGGCAGCTGGTCCCCCTGGAGGCCCTACCCTAACTGGTTCCACAGGAGTGATCAGATGTGAGTAATCCGGACACAGGACAGATCGCTTCAAAGTCATGCAATGGAATACCTTTAAGGTGCTGATACCTCTCCCTCAGAGTCTTCACTGGGTGTGAGTGTTCTGCTAAACTTAGTTGTTGAGCAGTGAAGGCACCTTTTATGTGATATCTTTTAGTAGGCTGTGCACTTGGCAAGATCACAAATGAGACTGCTGCTCCTTGGAGAACTTTTAATTCTTGCCTTATTGTTCGGAGTAGGAGGTCTTCAGGCTGACCTTTGAGGCCCAACTGCTGAGCTGCACTGTGGAAGAGGATAGTTCTCTCCGATCCATCATCCTGGATTGCATATGCATTCATCTTCCTCTTACCATTTCTGAGAATCACCTTGATGATTTTAAGCAGAACCTTCATGCTGGTAGGCGGTTTATGAATCAGGAGAATCTCATTCAATCTGCCACTCCTCTGTGCCCAGACAGATTGTGGTACTTTTAGTGGCTGGTTTAGAGTCTCTGATTGTCTCTTGTTCGCGTTGAGGGCCCCCTGCACTGATTGCTTACAAACCTTGAAGTATCCTCTTGAACTTCAATTTCAAACTCCAGCCATTCTGCCAAATCCAGAAAAGTAGGGATGGGCACACGATGTGAAGGTGCAAACCTCCGAAACCCTGATCTCAGGTCATGTGAAAGCTTCCCAAGCAGTCAGGACACATGCAATCCACATTGTAACTGCTCTAGCATGCCTACCAGTGAACATACTTTAAGAGCAAAAAGTCGAAAGGACTTCTGGTCTCCACTAGCTATGCTTGGGCCATCCATTAATTCTGCAATCCACTGAAGAGCTAGCTGATGTGGCTGGCCATACTGTTGGTCTAAAGCAGCCATTGTCTTTGTGGCTGTTGGGAATGGCAGTATGAGTCAGCGATTAGTGAAGCCTTTTCTAACTTCAGATGATCCATCAGTATCTGAAATTTGAACCTTTCGGTCACATTTGCTGGGAGAATATTCTCCAGAGCAAATTTCAGTCGTGAGAACTCTCTTGGGTTGGGATGTATGAAGTCAGGAATAGTTGGAGTTGGACCTCGATACATCAGTTCTCATTCAGGCGGAGGTGATGGAGTAAGTGGAGTAAGTATGCCGTTTGTGGATGGCTGGCAGTTGTTTGTATTCCCTGTATGGAGGGTCCTGTTTATGGGAGTGATGAACATTGGATCTCTGACCCTCTTGTGGCATTTAATTGTGGGAAGAGCTCTGTTTGGTAAAGAAGGCAGATGCTGGAGTTGGGCTATGTGGTGGACTTCAAAGCTTGTCCCCAGTCTGATGCTCTGTTTGTTATCTGAGGCGTTGAGCTGGTACAGGTCTGAAGCTTATTTCAACAGAATGGGTTTGTGGCTGGACATGTGGGGGAGTGCAGGTACAGGACGACTGGAGCTGTGCTGCCTTGTAGGGGCGACAGGTGAAGAGGACTGATTTCCAGGATGTTGCTACTCCATCTGAATTTGCAGCTGCCTCATTTGTTGCTTGAGCTCCTTTGCATATTGGTCATTTGTGCTCTGAAATGAGTCCCTTTCCTACTGTATCATCTGCAGGGCTTGGTGGAGATCCTTATTCTCTCTCCTTATGATGTCTGATGCAGATTAGTGCTCGTCATCGGACCATGGTAGTAGACTGTCAGCTTCGTAAGCTGGTAGCACTGGAGTAAAGCCAGTTGCGCCTTCCTCCGCTTCAGCCAGTCTGGTTGAATGAGTGGGTGGTGACATGGGTTGTGCAACAGGCTTAGGGAGGGTGAATCTAGTAAGATCATACTCATTGTAATGTGCGGGAAGGACCGTTTTCCTCCTGGTGCACACAGTTGGCTCATCCTTAGCATACTGTGACATCTTCTATCTCTTTGGCAAGTCCAGGTTTCGGCTCTAAGGACCATGAAAAAACAGTTGGCTTTTAGTAGCTCTTCACCATAGAATGATTTGCCTTGGGGTGCTGACCCACCAAAAACTGTCCGATAAGACACTAAAAAATGCACTTGGGTCATGGGAATAACCCATTTTTTTTGTCACTACTCAACAGACTGGTTTGTGTGTGGTTGTAGTTGTGGTTGTGGTTTTCGACAAAATATGATGTGGTTGTGGTTTTCTACAAAATAAAAATCGACTTCCAACTTGATGTTACCATATTTTTGTCAATTATGGTAAAAACAAACAAACAAACAAACAAAACTAACAAAATGCTGCCTTTCATTTCGTAAATAGCTGACAAAAAGCTCAAATTAAGGTATCGTTTATTAACAATGTGTAATTGTTTTTTCTTCTAAGTTTGAAATAAGGTAACTTATTAATTCTTAACTTAAGGATTTAAGGTCCTTACAGAAAACAGGAATGTAGGGTTCAGCACCTTGAAACTTACATTTGTGTTAAAAAAAAAAAAAAAATATATATATATATATATAAATTTCTTTCTTATATATAAAGTTTTCAAACAATATTGGTCCTTGTCTTCTTTAGTAAAGTTATGACAACCAAATAAAACATCTTTATATAACAAACAGAAACTCTGTGAAGAAAGAGCATGTACAAAACTACAGAAATCCTTCCAAAATAAATTAGTAAATGTACATTCCCAAAAAACATTAGACATATATACATCTTCAGCCCCACAAAAGGAGTATAAAGAATCAATATTTGAAAACATTTTTTTTTTTCATATTGAGCTTAACAGGGTAAAGGGTAAGTAATTCATAAAAACATTCTTTACCTTATTATTTATCAAATATTGAGATGACAAAGTCCACAATCCTTTTGTTCCGAACGGAAGAGGTAGATAAAACACAAATCTTCCCAAATATTGTATCAAAAGGATGAATAATTGACAAAGAAAACTGGGATCTAGCAGAGTCCATGAGAAGTGTTATGGCCCCACAGAGAATGGCATCCATTACAATGGCGGACTCTCGAAGAGTGACAGGAATATTGTATAGAGCAGCGCTTTCCGCGTCCTGTGCAAAAGCCGCTTAACTGTTAGACCAGCGGCAAAAACACCATCAGAAAATCCCATTTGCGGTATGGGACTTCTCATCCACTGGTCATATGTTTCTATTCACAGCGTGTTTTTGCAGGGTTGAGCAATATAGCTAATCACAGACATATCTGTTAATTTTATTAACAGTGGCCGATCAGAGGTGGCTAAGTTACAATCCACTCACTACCCAAATGTGGTGTTCTGTTCAATTCTGCTGAGTTCTACATGTTTGCAAACTCTCTGTAAAACAAGTGAAGACATTATGTAAATAAGAGATTAACTGCGCACTGTAAAGGTTCTTTTATCACTTTTTATTAACTTTGTGAGATCATCAACTACAGTAAAATGACTGACAGCTTTCCAGTGACTATAGGGGAAGCGCACTTTCTAGGCTAAAATCCATTCAGAATTTGAATACCTTCACTCACGGATTAACTCTGTGATAACCATTTCATCCAATATTGCCACTTGCAGGTACTTGCTTAGTGAAATATGTACACGCTGCACGTGTCAACACACGCCTGTAAGTAAACAAATAACTTATGTATAGCATTATTTTGTCTTGCACCATGCAGTTAAGGTAAAAAATAAAAAATAAATAAAAAATTAATAATAATAATATATTTTTTTCTTCCAGGGTATAAAAGTGTCAGCACACGTAGTACAACCGTATTTAATTGAATGTTTTATGGTTTTACTGGAAAACACAGTTAAGCTATAAATGTGTGCTTTATTTTGTCATTACTATGGTTTCACTGTCAATACTGCAGTAAAACCATGGTTAATTTTGTAGGTACTGTGATTTTACTACAAAAACCATGGTTACTGTAGTAAAACCATAGTTAAACCATGACCCGAGTTTACAGGTCGGATATCCGACTTCAGTTGGTGTTCCAGACGTTATTTCCAAAGAGGAGGTGGGAAAAATCATAATTTCGTGTTGTCTGGAATGCAGCATTGTGGCGCTGATTGTGGAAATATTTTTAAGGGAAAAAAAAAACAAGCTAACAAGTGAGAAGTACCACATTCAAGATAGGTGGAGAACAAGTTAATAAATTAAAAAAAAAAAATTAAAATTTTTTAATAAAAAAAAAAAAAACAGATTACAGTACTGGTATCTTTTACATTGAACGTTAAGTAGGCTATTTGAATATATTGCAAACTTACAAAATAAAAAAATGGTGTGTGAATAGGCCACCCCATCTCATTGTTTTGGATAAGAAGAAAACGTCAGGTCATATTTAAATCTACATTTATTTGCACTGGCCCAAGGAAACCTTTGTGAACACACTTGACTTGGCCAAAAAAGCGTGTTTATGTATTCTACACTCGTGGCGAGCATATGCATTAGGACAGGTTAGATTCCTCCGTTTCCCCTTTTTGGAGAAGGGTCTGGCTGCAGACATGCGCCTGCACTCTCAGACACCTGCACTCTCAGACAACTACACTCTCAGACAATTGCACTTCCGGAAGTGACGTCACTTGCAGTCGATTATATTTTTACTTTATTTTATTTTATTTTATTTTATTTTTTTATTGAATCTCTCAACATTTTACAACAGTAACCAGGTGGTGAAGACAAGAAAAAATAAACTAAATTACAATGCCACTCGCAATTGCCACCTGCACTCTCAGCTACCTGCAATCCACACAAATGGTGCGTGTTGCCAATGGAGACAAGACGCTGTGGTCGTTAAACGAATAAAACTAATTTAATAGCATAACTTACAGGGTCCTGCAAGTCATCTGTAGGAGATAAAAACAAGACCCGCAAATCCATGGCCACAGAACAGCAGAATATGAACGCAATGCGCAAAGTCTCTCGTTAAGCTTTTTCCTCCTGTAGAAAACTATTAACACTTGATATGGCTTAATGTATTAATATACATTAAGTGCCATTACATGAACAAATTTGTAATATAGTTTATTAATTTAATGTACTTCAAGGCAAGCAAATGGCCATTAATGCGCAAACTTTCACTTTTATACTTGCCCAGCAAACGCTTAATGTGGCAAAACGGACTAAGATGATAAAGACCAAATTCAATATAAACCTTACTGTTATCAAACGATATACCAGCGGATATGAACACACCATAAGAAAGGCATTAGGTGATATTAAAAGGACCAACTCTGTATAGGCAAGCAGACGAGCCCAGAACGCAATGCATTAAATAGACGTTTTCCTCCCATAGAAAATCAATATAAACAAAAAACAATGATATAAAACAGCTGTAGAGATTATTCTTTATGGGAAAATGCGAATGTATGCGGCATTGCATTTATTCTGGGCTTACCTGCTTGTGTATAGTTGTTTTAATAATGAATAGGAGCATATTGAGTTTAGTCTTTATCATCTTAATCCGTTATGCCACATTATGCCACGTTTTGCGAAGGAAAACACTATATAGCCTACATATACATTATATTAATAAACTGTATATTGAATTTGATCTTTTAATTGCATCTTAATACATTGAGCCATATTAAGTGTTAATGGTTTTCTAAGGGAGGAAAACGCTTAACGGGAGACTTCATATTCCTTCGTTCATATTCTGCTGTTCTGTGGCCACGGATTTGCGGGTCTTGTTTTTATCTCCTACAGATGACTTGCAGGACCCTGTATGTTATGCTAAATTAGTTTTAATCGTTTAACCAACACAGCTTCTTGTCTCCACTGGCAACACGCACGCATTTGTGTGGATTGCAAGTGACGTCACAGGTAGCTGAGAGTGCAGGTGGCAATTGCGAGTGACATTGTAACTTAGTTTCTTTTTTCTTGTCTTCACCACCTGCTACTATTGTAAAATGTTGAGAGAACCGATTAAAAAAATAAATATATAAAATAAAGTAAAATATAAAATAGACTGCAAATTACGTCACTTGCGGAAGTGCAGGTGTTTGAGAGTGCAGGCGTCTGAGAGTGCAGGTGCATGTCTGCAGCCAGACCCTATTGCCTTCTTTCGAGCCCCTGTTATCAAGCTCCTTACCAATTAAACTCCTCTCCTCATCCTGCCTGTCCCTTTGGCCCGCATCACTCACAGCAGAACAAGACATTTCTTGATAATGCTGCTGTGTACATTTTGGAATTGCCACCGATGAGGCACATTTTGCGGAATCCGCCTTTTTAGGCTACTTTTCCGTGAGCTTTCTAGCACTAACGTTTCACTTTAGCCTGTACATTTTGAGAGACTGAGAGGAAGGTGAAGCGATATTTACATAGACGAAGCAAGACCTTATCTCTACATCTATATAGTGCTTTGTGATGGGCCAGTGTTGTGCCCAATTCTGACCCCTGCCAGATTACTACCCCCCCAGTATTGGTAGGTTTAGGGTTAAGTGTGGGGGAGGGGTTAGGATTAGGCAATCAGGAAGCAATTTCAACAAGAGGGGGTAATAATTTGGTGGGGGTCGAAAATGGGCACAACACCAGTCCTTGCGGGGGGAAAAAAATGTACTGTCCCAAAAGTGCGTCAGCCCACCGGGAAAATGCCCGGTATGCCAGATTACCAGTCCAGCACTGGCGGAATCTGAAAAGAGAATGTGGCTTCTGCGGAAGTGGACACTGCTGCGGCATCTGAAAGGAAAACTCTGACTCCTGTGAGAGCGGGCACTGCTGCAGCAGTGGGAAGTACAGATAAGTGCGGCAGTAAAAGTGGAGACGTTCATGTGGGGGTAAATTGGTGGGAACAAGGTGATGTTAAAGGACTCGGCTGACGAGGGTTTGATGAGCTTCTTGGATATGGGCTAGGGCTGTGCAAAAAATTGTATGCGATTACCATGCGCATCTCGTCAGTAATGCTGGTTCTGTGATTAGTTGTAAATCTTCGTCACGTGCTGTCAGATGGAGCCATAGTTCACTGTAGGGGTGGGCAGATCGATCCTATCAATAGTATCGATACCTACGTTTGTATTGGTATCGGATCGATACTAGCCTGATTAGATTGATACTTAAGGTTAATTTTCTCTCCTCTACACTTAATACATTGCTTAATGCATTCAACAAAGAGTAGACATGTCTGTGTGTGTATATAGCGCTCTTTTCATGTCTTGTATGCAAACATTGCTGCTGCTTCCTTGCTATGCTGTTTTGTTGTCATGCCATCACATGACTCAGCGGCTCCAAGCGCAAGGGGATACTTCTGGCTACAGTGAGAGATGGAAATGTAGAAGTTCGCTTCGTAGACGACTTCCATTTCATTAGGCACAGTAGGGAAATAATGAGAAAAATAAGTAAATAGTGCAACAAATGGCAAAATTGTTTGTGCTACAGTACTGTGCAAAAGTCTTAGGCCACTAATATTTTCATCAGCTAAAAAATGGTTTAAAGTCAGTCTTTTGCTGTAGTGTATCAGCAGGAAATATCAGTTTACATTTCTAAACATTTATTTTGCCATTAATTGTAATAATTAGAGATCGACCGATATATCGATTTACCGATATTTTTCCCGATATTTAAGTATTTTTCCATAATCGGTTATCGGGTTTGTAATACCGGGTTCACCGATAAATGCCGCCATTTTGTGGTTGTTTTGAGAATTGCGCGCATACAGCACGTCTGAGGGGAGACCCGACAACAACTGCATGCAAAGGTAAAGCATAGCCTACTTTCTTGCTTTGTTGTAATTAGTCAACTTTATTTAATATAACAGCCATTAATGTTCATATTAGATGTGATACATAAATGCCTGATACGTAACTAGTTTATGCAGCTTGGCTCTAAGAAATAGAGACGAACTTACAGTCACCTAAATTAATTCAAGTCCTGTCCCAATAAACATAACTTTGCCTGAATTAAATAATATACAGCCATGAATGAGCACATGTTGGAAATGAAAGCGCTGAATTTTAATTCTCTCTCTGCTGTATGTTCATTATAGTCTTATGAAGTCACATATAAGCTTAAACCGTCATAAGAAATAGCTCGAACTCACTCACTTAATAATCCTTGCCTTAAATAAAATCTATAGATATAGGCCTAAAAGAGTTAAAGTATAAAGCAATGTTAGTTTCCATGTTAAACTTCGATAAATGTGCGCTATTAGGCACATACCCAATGCTTTGTGCGGAGAGTGGAAGCTAAAGCTTCTTACAGGACACGGAGGCGCCAGCGCCATCACTAATCACATTTCTTTCAGTGGAAACAATTTGATTATTCCGTCATTTTTGCTCATAAAGGTAGAGTAGTGCATCATTCGGAACTGTAAAGGGTCTACTTTTATTTGTGTGTACTCACAATATCAACAAAACGTTGCAAACGGTGTTTTTATAAAACAATCATTATGCGCTTTCTGTTGTCTCAACAGGAGCGCTTCACAAAAATAAACAGAAACTCAGCGAATACAAACCGCACAGACATGATAAATATACCTATAGAAAGCTCAAAATTATTACTTAACGAAATAAATCAAATCGAAGACAAAAAACTCTTTCATTATGTAATCTGTAATGATGCTTTTTAAAGGCGCGTCCAAAGAGAAGATGGCGAGTCCGGATCGGCAATTTTTTCCTGAAATCAAAACACTAGTTTATTAATAAATCTAAAAAATCTCCTTACTATTTCCCCTAGACACATTCATAGTAATTACGAATCTCTTCCCGCTACGTTGAAGGCGGGCTTGCTGATGCTGCTGATGGAGACGCTAAACGCCTTCCGAGCCGGTCTCAAAAGTGAAAGCGAAAGTGAAGTTTTGTGTTGTTTTCACCAGCGCGGAATTTTTTCATCACCATAAATTGTGGATGTCAAAAGTATAAAAATAAGAAGAAGCATAAAACAGACCCGAAGCCCGGCCCGCATGAGCTATGACGTAAATATTGGCCCGAAGCCCGGCCCTAGGGACGTAAAAAAGTCGGGGCCAATCGGGCTCCGGGTGAAGTGCAGGGCTCTAAGTTCACTCACCGGGTTGATGCTCTGACGGCCACCGCATGTAACTTTTAACAAGATTTACGTGTTTAAAACACCCTCAATTATATCAACATGTACTATATAACCATTATTTTTCTAATACACTTCTAAATATGTACAACTCTATGGAAATTATGTATTATCTTTGCCAGCGATCACAGTTTGAGTATACTTTTAACAGTAATTTTTATAAACATGAATTGTCAAAAATGCTCTTTTTATAATTCATACTTTTAAAAAATAGTTTATATATATATATACATATATATATATATATATATATATATTAGGGGTGTAACTGTACACGTATTCATACCAAACGTTTTACGAGGAAAGTTCTAAATGGAAGTGAACATCCCTATGCCATACTCCCTCTGAAGGGCAGAGCCTTTGGCGTGAGAAGCCGCTTGGAATGCACTTGGCAAAGGAAGCGATGTAATTTCCTCATTATCTTCAGCTGCCATGTTCCCATGGTAACGCAGCATGGTAAAAAGATTTTTACAATATGCTATAAAATATATGAAAAATAATGCTGTGTTGTCACTGGAATGTGCCATCTTAAGAGAATTATGAAATTACATCTCTTTCTTTGCCAAGTGCATTCCAAACGGCAACAATGGCGTGCACGTGCCCTGCTCACTCCAGAGTCTTCACTCCAAGGGAGTAGGGAATATGAATATGAATATGAACTCTATTCATTATACAATGTTATTTTTTTTAAAGGTTCATTGTCATAATTAAGCCTAAAGTTAAGGCAAAAACAATAATGTACACCATTACCTCCCCTCAATCCCAAAATACATTTGAAAGATATTAGAACATTCTTTGTCACTAAGGAATTGATAGAGCTGTCCAAGGTCCATGTGGTTTCCTCTGGTCCCGTGAGTGTCAAAAACTGCTTCATGAAAGCCAGTGAACTTGCGCAGAGAGTCAATTCTCTCCTCTGTCCAGGTGTTGTCCAAAGGGACATCCTCTCTGTGACGAATCATAATTCTCTTCCATGTTAACACTTTCACCCTGGGGGGAAAAAAAATATAAAAAAAATACAATATAAAAACAAATAGGCAGTAAAAAAAAAAAAATTGAAGAAGAAATGCTACATAAAAATATTTATGTAGTGTGAAGTCTGATCCTTGAGAAAATATGAAGGGCCACTAAACATTTTGTTTTGTTTTTTAAACATTTTTACAGAACTGTACCCTAAATTTTTCCTATGGTGTACAAAAAAACTCTTATTAATATATAAATAGCATGAGAGAAATTTATTTTCATTTTTAGACACTTATTTTCACATAGTGTTATTTATTTAATATAAAATTATTTTTAACATCATTTTTCCCCCATGATTTGGACAATTTTAAGACAAACTTTACTGGCATCCATTCAAAACTGCTTAAAATTATACCATTTTAGGATGAGTGACATTTACATCTCCCCTACTGAAGTACTTAATTGTTTGTTTTAGGATATTTTGAGATAAAAAACAAATCTGTGATTCTTTATAACAGTATAACAGTACCCCCGGTTTCACAGACAAGGCTTAAGCCTAGTCCTAGACTAAAATGTAAGTCTTTCAACTGAAAGAAACGTTATATAACACGCCAGTAATGTTTTTTTCTAAGCATGTTTATAAAAATTACTTAAACTTAATTTGAATTAACTTGTCATTAGCGGTTAGCAAAACACATTTGCATAATTTTCCATGATTATGTAGCTTAACAAACAGTTTTTAATAAAAATATGTATATAATTTAGAGAAAAAAAAAAAAAAAAAGATTGCCATTTACTAAAATAGACACTTGCATAATTTTGACAGAGGTATTTATTAATATTTTTATGCTTTTCTTTTTAATTTATAAAATATATAATTTACTGAATCATGGTTGGGACAGTCACACCAAAGGAAAATTATGAGATTTGGCTCAAAAAAATAAATACAAATAAATTATAAATAAAATAATTTGAATGCAGCTTTTATAACAGCAGGTCCATGAAAGACAAAGAAATGTTTAACATTTTTAGCATTTTAAATAACGACAATATTAATTATATTTATTTTTATCTTGTGGGACAGTGAAAATGCCATGTCACGTCAACAAACAAACAAATAAATAAATAAATGTTCTCATCAACAACCTTAAATATTAGTCATTAGCTCTAACTAATTTCTAACAGGAATTCAGCTATTTTTAATTTAATGTGGATTTTTGTAAAAACTGTGGGCTTTGAATTTTTAAATACTCCTCCAATCTGATGCAAATCTGACCAAAATTGGTCGGCATCATGCCAAGACATTTAAGATACTTAACTTTTTAATGGATTTTTTAAAAACACGAATGACGTTGCCATGACAAAGGATTACATTAAATTAAATTAAATTAAATTAAGTCACTTCAATAATAACGCTATTCTTGTACTTTCAACTAGTATAAGACGCTTTACAATGGGTGTTGGAAAATAGCTGATCATTATTGGGGGTGCTTCCCTTCAGGGCCATTCTGTTTTGGCTTGTATGAGGTCAGGAAAGAGAGAGACCTTTTTTTTTTTTTTCTTTGGAAGTCTCAAAGTTTGTTGTACTATTATGTTTTTCAATGTCCTATTCAAAACAAATCAATTTTGAACATTTACCAACACGGATAAAAAAAAAAAAGTGTAGGTATGTTATGATAACAGGAAATGTAGAGGGCTCCTTGGTTTCTCAATGTATATGCTCCTCCAAGATTAGACTGGCTTTTGTATAAACACATATTTGATATAATGGCTACCAACCTGCAGGGTATCACAATTAAAAAAAATTGAGTATTTACTAAGAGAACATATGAGAAATTTGGAAATAAGATTAAAAAAAGATTCAAGGGGAAACTGGTGACCTGTATATGCAAGGAAAAAAACAAAGTTTGTATTTACTTAGCAGAGGTATGGGGGCAAATCTATGAAAAATTTGGCATATCAACAAGAAGCAGATGAGCGACCTAGAAAGCCTCTGTATTCATCTAAAAAAACAAAAAAACAAAAGAAACACTGGTAAATCAACTTTCAAAATTGACCTTATATGTAATGACAATGTTACCTTAGCTAACTCTTCTTTGACAAAATAAAAGAATTACAATTTTGTGTTACCCTTTTGTGATAAAACCTTTTTTGTTTTATCTTTTAATGAACTGTTATATTTACTTCTATATTTATTTTTTATTTTTTTAAGTAGGTAAAATGTCTGTCTGTGTTACTGGCTTATATTTAGACATTTATGTTCAGACATTATCAATATTAATTCTTCACAAATTAATTTTAGTAATAAAAACAAAACTTAGTGCACGTTATTTAGGAATTTAAATAAGATATGCACAGGTGCATCTCAAATTAGAATGTCGTGGAAAAGTTTATTTCAGTAATTCAACTCAAATTGTGAAACTTGTGTATTAAATAAATTCAATGCACACAGACTGAAGCAGTTTAAGTCTTTGGTTCTTTTAACTGATGACTTTAGCTCACATTTAACAAAAACCCACCAATTCACTATCTCAACAAATTAGAATATGGTGACATGCCAATCAGCTAATCAACTCGAAACACCTGCAAAGGTTTCCTGAGCCTTCAAAATGGTCTCTCAGTTTGGTTCACTAGGCTACACAATCATGGGGAAGACTGCTGATCTGACAGTTGTCCAGAAGACAATCATTGATACCCTTCAAAAAGGAGGGTAAGCCACAAACATTCATTGCCAAAGAAGCTGGCTGTTTACTGAGTGCTGTATCCAAGCATGTTAACAGAAAGTTGGGTGGAAGGAAAAAGTGTGGAAGAAAAAGATGCACAACCAACCGAGAGAACCGCAGCCTTGAGAGGCTTGTCAAGCAAAACTGATTCAAGAATTTGGGTGAACTTCACAAGGAATGGACTGAGGTTGGGGTCAAGGCATCAAGAGCCACCACACACAGACGTGTCAAGGAATTTGGCTACAGTTGTCGTATTCCTCTTGTTAAGTCCTCCTGAACCACAGACAACGTCAGAGGCGTCTTACCTGGACTAAGGAAAAGAAGAAATGTACTGTTGCCCAGTGGTCCAAAGTCCTCTTTTCAGATGAGAGCAAGTTTTGTATTCCATTTGGAAACCAAGGTCCTAGAGTCTGGAGGAAGAGTGGTTGAAGTCCAGTGTTACGTTTCCACAGTCTGTGATGATTTGGGGTGCAATGTCATCTGCTGGTGTTGGTCCACTGTGTTTTTTGAAAACCAAAATCACTGCACCCATTTACCAAGACATTTTAGAGCACTTCATGCTTCCTTCTGCTGACCAGCTTTTTAAAGATGCTGATTTCATTTTCCAGCAGGATTTGGCACCTGCCCACACTGCCAAAAGCACCAAAAGTTGGTTAAATGACCATGGTGTTGGTGTGCTTGACTGGCCAGCAAACTCACCAGACCTGAATCCCATACAGAATCTATGGGGTATTGTCAAGAGGAAAATGAGAAACGAGACCAAAAAAATGCAGATGAGCTGAAGGCCACTGTCAAAGAAACCTGGGCTTTCGAATTGAGGCAGTAATTAAAGCAAAAGGAGCCCCTACCAAGTATTGAGTACATATACAGTAAATGAACATACTTTCCAGAAGGTTGGTCTTATGAAGTATTCTAATTTGTTGAGATAGTGAATTGGTGGGTTTTTGTTAAATGTGAGCCAAAATCATCACAATTAAAAGAACCAAAGACTTAAACTACTTCAGTCTGTGTGCACTGAAGTTTGAGTTGAGTCAAATGCAATTTGAGTTGAATTACTGAAATAAATGAACTTTTCCATGACATTCTAATTTATTGAGATGCACCTGCATAAGCATTAAAGTGCCCCTATTATGCCATTTTAAAGGTTGCTAATATTGTTTTAATAGACTCCCAAAACAGGTTTACATGTATGCAAGGTCAAAAAACACTTAAGGTTTCTCCAAAAACAGATTTAATTTTACCCCATTTCTAACTGATTCGTTAACGACTATTGCGAAGCAGTTCGAAGAATCAGTCTCTCTAAACCCCTCCTTTCCGTGAGCCCTCACTGCTGTGATTGGTCAGATGGTGCAGTTCTTTATGATTGGTCTAACGCATACGGCGTGTCGGAAAACGAAACGCCCATTGCCATAACTGACTGACAGCCCTGGATACTTGTTAATACATAGAAAAGATGGCATCGATTTTACCATAACAATTCCAGCCAGAGTCTGATGATGAAACGGCTGAAGTGGCTGACCGACAAGTTAGCACGGTCTACCGTGGAAAGTGCTCGCAATTTGCTTATGAAAGCAAACCGGGCACACCTCTATGTTGTAAACTTCAACACTGTATAATGCATTAAGGCGGCTTTCACACCGAACGCAAAAAGTGCTGTGCTGGCCGCTGGGTTCAGTGCAGCCCTTCTGAGCGCAGCGGCAAAAGTTCATTTGAACAACTCATTTGAACTTTGTCTGCGGCGTGCGCGCTCCACTGCGCGTGCGCTTTGGTCGAGGCCGAAACAAGCCATCCTCGCGCAGCAGAAGCAATTAAAACTAATGGGTTTCATGGCACAGCGCTTTCCGCATTCGGTGTGAAAGCCGCTTCGTGCACCATCCTTTATCATTACTCCAACTAATGAGACAGACATACAGTCAAGCTGCATCAATCACAAATTGTCAGACTAGTGGGTCCACAGCTGAACAACAGAACTGCAGAAGCATGAATTAGCCGGTTAGCAAGACATGTGCAGGGTTGTTACACAACATAACATACACAACTACTTATTTTGAACGATCGCTAGAAAATACAATCTTTGTAGATTCATCATCTTTTGGAAGTGAATATAAAACAATTTTACTCACAGCATAGGATACAGCGTCTTCCGTATAACATACGTGTAAATTGCCATGTGACGTAAACCACATGGAAATTTATGGGTGGGCAAGTTGTT
Organism: Labeo catla; assembly: GCA_012976165.1. Classification (NCBI taxonomy): domain Eukaryota; kingdom Metazoa; phylum Chordata; class Actinopteri; order Cypriniformes; family Cyprinidae; genus Labeo; species Labeo catla. The sequence goes on along the minus strand of VONZ01001616.1, from coordinate 8,833 downwards.
CACGACGTAGAACGTGGGTGGACATTATGCAAATGTGTTACTTTGTGACGTGTGGCCGTAACAGAAAAAGATTCGAATTCCTGACGACTCGTTCAGGCAAATGTGAGCCAACTCTTTTTTTTGATAGACAATAACTTTATTTTTCGTGCACTGTCGGCTTCACAACTTTGCAGATAGTTTATGTTCACATACAGCTACATGACACACTGCATGAAAGATCATATTTGAAAAGGCATAATAGGGGCACTTTAAAAGCGTTACCGATGAAAATGTTACAAAGTGAGCAAAATGTACTTGAATTATGTGTACTTGAAAGCATGCTGTTAGATTACTAACTAGATAACTACTAGAATGTTACTTACTAACAATTACTGAGAAAAAATTGTTTCCTGGCATTTTTCAAGTAAATCTTACTCAGAAACTTTTAATGCAGCATGCACCCTTTTTTTTTTAAAGAAATGGTTATAATTTAACACATATTTAATTAAATGCTAAATCGGTTAAATCAATATTTTTGCCGTTTAGAAGTTTTCATAACATTTTCATTTGGCTTAAAAATCTGAGGGGGTACGTGCCCAAATGGATGTGCCGTGGTACTGTGTGTTTACACAGTAGTACATATATATAGCTGTAGCTATAAGTGTGGATATGAAATAGTTTTACATTTTTAGATACCTGGCCCAGAACTCATTGCAAGCAGACTGCAGACCCTCCACACACACAATACCAGGCTTTCCTGGCATACTGAATCCAGAAAGGTTCAGCTCCTTTGCCCATTCCAGAATGTTCTTCCTCTTGATTTTATTGTAGATGTGATGGCTATAGATCCAGAGTCTAGTGAAAATCTCTTTTGACTGCATCAAAACATCTTCCTTCTTGGGATCACTGACAGGGACACTTTTTGTGATATATGTTTGAGCATTGTCATTGATCCACTGCACAGCAGAAAGAATACACACATCACCACAGCAGTTTTCAGAAAGGTAGGTCTTGAGGTTGGAGTGAAGCATCATCTGCTGTGATCTAGTGAGCACTGAACATCTAAAAAGGGCAAGAAAAATCAATCAATCAATCAAATCAAATCAAATCAAATAAAAAAAAAACAAACAAAAAAAAAACTTAAGACTAAAATGTCTGTAAAAGCTTGGACCCTAATGTAAATTCAGATCATTTATAGCACTTCATTTGATCCCATTCAAACCTATTTAGAGTTGGCATCAAGTTATCATAGAAAGTGTCAGGAATGAACTTGAATATAAGCTAGGGCTTGGACCTTCTCACCCATGCACATGGAAATAGTAACACCAGAATAGAAACTTCAGAGTGTGTAGAGAAAGCCAGAAATTGCCAGTATAGCTCAATGTACTTTTAATAAGCAACAGCACGTTTCTATAGTTCGAGTTTCTAAAATATAGGTTTGTTTATTCAAAAGTACTTGTGCTCCTGCTAAGGTGATGTGACAACAAAGAGGGGAGAGTCTCACAAGAAATGCCTGTTAATAACAGGTGGAAGTGGTAATGCCTCTCGACCAGGGCCGGCCCGTGACGTTGATGGAATGGGCAAATGCTAGAGGCGCTGCTGATTCCTATGTTCACTAATAAATTACCACTATGTCAAAAAGACCAAAGCCCTCTGGTGGCCAGGAAAAAGAGGAAGAAGAAAAGAACAACAACAGGACAAAGACAGAGGTAATGTGATGTAATGAATGATGATCATATAAATAAACTAGACGAGGCAAAAGTTTGTGAACAAAATTTATGTTGGCATAGTCTAAAAGTTTAAAATAGGGTAAAATTTGAATTGGCTAATTTAGTAGAATTCAGAAGACCGGACCACCAAAATGACGGCTGAGGAAGCGCTTTGGGGTTTGCGGCAAGGTTGGAGCTGTATGTGGAGGAATTCCTCGAGCTTGCCAACCAGTTGAGCTGGCATGACACTGCTCTAGGTGCGTGTTTTCAGCTGGGGCTGGACCACGAGACTATCCGTTGCGATCTTCCGGTGTGTGAGTATCTCCTGATCGAACTGATTAATCTTGTTCTTTATTTAAACAGTTCTAATTTCGAAGTCGCAGAAATAGAGAAAGATTTTAAGCTCACTCCTCACCGGAAACCCCCACATACCACACCAACAGCTTGGACCGCCTCCCAAGCCCCAAAAAACCCCACGACCTCCAAAGCTCCGTCGGCTTCCTCATTCTGGAACTTCTGGCCGCGGCCCCCCTCAAGAACTCCGGCTGTGTCTCGCTCAAGCCCGCCGGCCTCTCATGTGGCAAGCCACATATACATTGGGAACATTATGGACCTGGCGCTCCCCTTGGAGTTTAATGCCCCATCCTCTCTCCTTTTCTCCGCTGGTCCCGTCCAGCCCTCCTTCGTCTCCACTGGTCCCATCCAGCCCTCTTTCGCCTCCGCTGGTCCTGTCCAGCCGCCCAGAGCCCGCTCTTCCCGAGTGCCGTCCAGAGCCCGCTCCTCCAGAGTGCCCACTAGTGCCCGCTCCTCCAGAGCGTCCTCCTCCTAAACTCTCCCGGGCCTGTAGAACCCTAATTTCCCCCAAGAAAATTTTTTGGGGGGGCCATATGCCTGAACTGCCTGCTCCGCCATGGCTGCCTGAACCGCCTGCTCTGCCATGGCCCCCCGAGCTCCCTGATCCGCCATGGCTTCCCGAACTGTCTGCTCCGCCATGGCTCCCTGATCCGCCCTGGAGGCCTTCCTTCTCTCCGTCCTGTGTCTGCCCTGCTCCAGCCTCTTGGGCGCCCACCCCACCTCCCTGGTGGATATGTTACGGCGCGAGATGCACCTTCCGGGAGGGGGGGTGTCATGTCACACTCCTGGTTTCTGGTTGGTTTCTCCCTCTTGTGCCCATATTTGGTTGTTCCTGTTTCCTGTCCTCGTTTCATCATCATGAGTTCAGTGTTTGTCGTCCGGTCTCGTCAATGTATGCGTGACAGTACGATGCGTGACAGTACGTTTCTCGGTTTAATTTGTGATGATAACTTCAGAAAGGGCTATAGTTTAGTAGAACATTGCTGCCATCTACTGGAAAATGAACACTTCAAATTTATTTTTAAGATTAAACTGTAACGTTACTGTATGATAGACAAGTGTTCAAACAAACTGTATTAGTTTGGTGCAGGAATATCAGATGTAATTATTCTTGTTGTTTGTGTTTAATTTATAATGTGACTTAGGCACCACCTATATTGTTAGTATAATGTTAACAAATGATACCTTGTTGTAAGTGTTACCATTTCACTATCATCATATTTTTTTTTAATAAGAAAATGTAACACCCAATAGTCACACATACTCCTCCATTTCTCTCTTTAGATGCACTTTTGAAATATCTAGCTATGCAGCTTCAGTGTGAATGTTTAAACACAATGATTATTGGTGGAATGCTCTGTGAGGCAAGGGACGCCCGGTAAAATCTTGCCTAGGGCAGCAAATTGGCCAGGGCCAGCCCTGCTCTGGACTGACCACTTGTGACCCAATCACTGAAAACTTATCTTACATATATAGTGATCACACCCTAGCACTATTCAAGTATGTCTATGAATAAAAAAAAAAAAATCTAAAAGAGCTTATGAAACATATTTTAGCATTAATAGCAAACTCAAGTTAATTAAATACCTGACAGTAATATCTGGCAAAACTTTTGGGTAGTCAGTTGGGTACGTGCACAGCAATGTAATGCTCACCTATCAGGAATTAAGAAAAAAAGATTGACATGATGAGCAACAAATAATGTTTTAACATATTTTAATGTATTTTACATACTTACTGCAGGGTTCTCCACCTTCAGCTTGATGCTGAATTGAGGTCTGATGCTGGGGGGAGTATGAGTTGAGCCTTCCACATAAGCCCTGAGCTCTGCATGGGAAAGCTCATCCACTTGTAGCTCTTCTTTACTCGGAAACATACTTAATAGCAGCTCTATCTCTGCAAATTGTGCCTCTGCTTCCTCTGAGCAAGTCATATTCTCAATATTTGTGTATCAAACTCAAATCCAGTGTACTTGTGGAATGCTAGTTTACACAATTCTGCCAAGACAATAGAAACAGAATTAGTGGGTAGAATGCATGTAAGCATAATTCATAGCTTTCATGTGATGTCACACTACTATAGAAACACCCACAAAACAAACAAAACTACCACAAAACAACACTTTTTACTATCTACTAATGTACTATAATGGGGGAGGCTTTCGGTGCCCTTGGTCCGCAATTTCTGCAGAGGGGGACAGATTTTTTTTTTTACAAGTGCCCAAAACTTGCAGTTTATTCACATTCTTTATTGTTCTTCTTAAGAGGTGATTTAAATATTTGTGGCTTAAAACAGGAGGAAATTTGACAGGCCTGTACTGTTTGTTTTGCCCTCATGGTCTTTATGCTATTCATGTGACTGAAAACTACGGCTGAGGCTGAAAGCTTGAGCAGCTGACTTGTCACCTCGCTGCCCTAACAGACAATGAGTGCTTCTCAATGTCCCTGCTCGTTTCCTCACTCCTCTGTCCTCCATCCTATGACCTGGAAACCAATCGAGCTCAGTCATCTTGAAGGACATTCTCAATTGCACAGTGAAAAGACAAGGAGTGAGGACGATTCCTGAGGAGTCTTGAGCGAGGATACACATGTGTATCCTTTGCGGAAGTGTTTAATCGACTAGGGATGGGGAGTCGCCTGAAAAAGTAGATTCCTTGATTCTGAATAGCCCTAAAGTTGGAGTCGTCTTCAGCACTGGAATCGACTCTCGGTGTTGAATCCAAAATCGCAGATTTCTTCACTGATTCTGAAATCCTTATATACGGGAGTGCATTACGGTTGAATGCAGGGCAGTCCGTGTGCAGTTCATAGCCTATGCGGTGCAGAAGCAGCATGGGCTCAGTGCTTTATTTACACAAGATGCATTTGTCGCGCGTTTTGATCCACGGCTGTTTACCACCATTATTTTGATTTCAAATTCAAATGTAATTTTTTTTTCTGTCTCAGCATGATTGTCTTTTTACACAGTAAATAAAGGGTAAGAGATGTATTCATCATACAGTGATGTAACTGTATTGTATTCACTTATGGTATCGGGAGTGTTTTTTAAAGTGCATAAACTCGCGCTAGACTATGCTAGGCTAGTCAGTGATGATGCTCTTTGATAGTGTAAACGTTCTTTGCTTGTTTTCTGCAGCTTCTTTTTGAATAACTAAGCAAATGTAAGCATTAGTAACTTACAATGTTTCTATTAAATTATCACGTTAAACACAAATTAAGTCATATGAAAAACATTAGGCTGCTTTTAGACTTATGCTGGTGTTAATTCACTTTCTAGCAATGAAACTAAGCAAGTAAATAATTAAATTAACAACACAATATCGTGTATCAGCAATCTCACAGGCTGACGATAGGACAATATGAAAATTCAGCATGTCGCCCAACACTAATTTGCATTACAAATAATCCTGCTGGTCATAAAAAGAACTTTCTAACTCCACGAGTGCCATCGGTTACCATGTTTATCCAAAAGTGTAGGGTACTTTTCCTTGCTTTACCCCATAGCTAAAAAAACTACTTAAATTATATGCATTTATGTCGTAATTAGTACATTTCGTATCAAACCATGTACATTTTACAGTGAGCAATGCCATTTTACCTTAATTCAGTATGTGCAGCACAGCAAAAACGATCACTGCAATGCTGCATATACGCACCGCTCAGAACGCATCAAGTAAATGCTCAACATGCGCACGGGAAGAAAAAAAAAAATGCACTGCAAACTGTTTACGTCTCTTGAATTTAATGACTTATTGCTTTCACATCCTTTCCTTTCATTTTCTATAAACGACCGAGTGAACAACAAACTTGTTGAAAACAAGCAAGTGTGTGACTTCTTGTTGAAAACTTGTTGAAAACAAGCAGTGAATTCAGACACTGTGTTGGCCAGAAGGGCTGCCATTTTTGCGCAGTCAGTGCTTCCTGTTTAATAATCATTTAAAACTTAGCAAGCCTGGAGCTTTAGTAATAATGAAAAAAATGTATATCAAACTCTGTCATGGAAACTAACATGTAGAAATCTTAAGTATTCAGTAATCCAAAAAAAAAACAAAAAAACAAGCATTTTGTTTTTGTGCACTCGATGACGTCCATGTCTGTTTTCGGACACCACTACCAATGGTTGTCCCCTCAAATAGTGCCCTATTTAAGGGTACAGGGGAAATAATGGACATAGCCCTTGTCTTCTTTGTCTGGCACACCCATTTCAGAAATTGTCTCATAGAAATCACATTTCGGGGGCATCTAGACAGGACCAAAATGGCACTTTTGCGTTGGGTGATTAAAGGGGCGGGGGGAGAGAAAAAAGTTCAGTTTTTCCTGTTAGAAAAACTTAAAAAAAAAAAAAAAACTTAAAAAAAAAAAAAAACCTGTAATGATGCCATGCTTATTAAATAATCAAATATTAATTAAATGTGTTTAGGCAACAAATTGTGATAGTAAATTTAGAATAAATCATTTTAAAATAACAATCAAAATAAGAAAATTACTAAAACAGATTAAATGTTTGATAAAATATTTGATCAGATTTTTGAAAAATAGATGAAACATTGTACATATTCAGTCACACTTGCTGCCATATATTTTTGATCAGTGCTTCGCTACACAACATTCAATAATTTCAGGGTTGCCAACTTTCACGCATTTGGCGTGAGACACATGCTTTCAGGCTCTGTCTCTTGCTCTCACTCTTCCCATGTAAATCTCACACCAAACTGGCAACCCTACTTGCAATTTTAAACAAAGTTTCAGCTTTCAAATGTTGTAAGTTTTAATACTAATTTCAAACAATAAATACCTTTTTGGCGCACTTAATGTGGCGTAAATCGTAAAATGTAGCGCTTCTGTTAACGCCAGAGCCATTGAAAAACAGAGCTGCGAGAAGCTTTGATCTCGCCAGCGTCGCCGCCATGCGGTCACGGGATTCACGGGGCTCTCCAAACAAAAGAGCGTTGACAGTATATTGGAATGTGTTTAAGTGAAATAGAGACAACAGCTTCATTATACAGGTATTTGCAGCAATTTTGGTAAACATTACAGCATATGATGCATGGATTTTTACGTCTATAACATTTACAGTATAATTTTATTCTGGAGAGTGATGGAGAGGCAACCCTTACGAAAGTGAACATGGTTTTACTACAAATAAAACCAAAAAAACATGGTTACTACAGTTAAACCATGGTAGCCACAAATTAACCATGGTCTTGCTACACTAACCATAGTCATTACCGCGGGAAGTAGGGGTGCTGAGGGTGCTGCAGCACCCCCTAGTTTGGAGCTAAAGAAAAAATGGGGGTGCTGGGGGTGCGGTGTTAAAATAAATAAATTAAAATTTTGTAACAAAAATGAAATAAAACAAATTTTATTAATTTGAAAATTCATTAAAATTCATTGGGGAAAAAACAATGACAATAAGCAACTATTGTCGCGTGACGTCACCACGTCCTCATCCGTCATTGTGGATTAAAAAATACACTAGTAGTCAACAACATGGCGCAAAAACGCATTTCCAAGTTTTTTGCGAAGCCCAAACAAACTAAAAAGAGACCAAGCCTTGATCTGACGGATCAGTTGGATGATTGTGACATGAGAGCTATGATGTTCGCGTGACGTCAGTAATGGGCGCCGTGTTACGCACATATAAGCGTCACACACCGGGAGCTCAGGTAAGCGACTCTCCTCTGGGGTGCTGTCTCTTCTTCTGGCTGGGTTTGTGATTGTAGTGAAGCATTTCAGGTAGGAAAAAGTGATGTATTGGTAGCTAAGAGTTGATGTGTAAACGCTAACGGGAGTGTTTTGTTTAGGTAGCTTCATTTCCCATCTGCTCATCCCCTCATGTGTGGCTTTGTCACTCCTCAAGCGAGTTTTATACTCGTATGTGTGCATACCCTTTAATCTAATCGTGCCTTTCACTTTGGCATGGTATCTTTCTCTGTCGGCCTGGTACGTATGTTTAATTCAGATCTTATGTAGTTTCAGGATTTGGCAATGGTAATGACTGTTAACCTGGCTTTAGGGCGTTTAGTGTATGGGAACGCATACCGGATCATTATTCTTTTAAAACGGAGTGTTTAAATGTTTTGACTATTCAGAGTCCCGCAACGACTCCTATGTTCATAAGTCTCGACCAATGATTTTGCGGTCTGTTCCTTTTTAATTGTTTGTGTAAATTTTAGGAGAAAGTGTGGCTTCGCTTTCGTGACTGTATCGCTGTTTTGTTCCCACGAGGAGTACACGTCCAGTGTTCTGTCTTCATCAGGATTGCTTTGAGCGTAACGCCGTTTACTGGGGCGTGTGGAATATGATTTTCTTCCTTTTTGTTTGTATAGCTGAACTCATGTTAAGGGCATTTGTTTTTGTTTCACATTGTGATTTCTTCTTGTGATTTACTTATTTTTGTGTTATAATTCAGTGGATAATTTCTTCTCATTTTGGAAACCTTTTATTTTGAGTATCTGGTTTATTCTTGTTGATTATTCAGCTGACTTTATAATTTCAATTTAACTTCATTATGGGTCTGATTTAAATGGATTGATGGTTATAGCTGTCTTACCATTCTCAGATGTTTGTTTTTTCTTTATTTTTGTTTTCTGATGATCGTTAGTGGTTTATTCAATTTAATTTGAAGTTCTTTGATGTGGTTGTTTGTTGGTAAAATTTAAAATTTGTTACTAATTTGTTTTTGTGTGTATGTGTGTGTGTTCCTCAGGAGCTGCAGGTTTACTCGGGACGAGGGTGTGTGACATGCGGTGGTGGTGTTTCTCACGGATTGCAGTGCTTTGCTGTGTATGA